>PVIA01004638.1:0-133248 GCA_004024845.1 Tonatia bakeri
TCCTTTCTTCCTTTCTTCCACCATAGTTAGAGCAGTAGCTCTTTGGCAAGAAGATTCAAGCTGCTCTGAGAATAAATAAACAATAACCAAAATATAGTCATAAGCCAGTGCAGGAGGCATTTATAGAAAGTTCATTTGGAGTGTTCAAAGGTCCTTAAGCTTTGGTTCCTGTCCACATCTGGTCTTCACAGTTGTGCCAAAATTGTATCACTGTCTGGTAGGAGGCATTTTGGAAACACCTTTGCATACCTGTAAAATTACCCCATTAATGTTGGTACAGCACTGTTGCCAACTAATTTCTGCTATTATGTGTACTATCAGGAAACATTTTTGCTGGCTCCATTTTCAATTTTGTTCATACTGTCAGTAGACCATCCTGAGAGTGCCAAATATTATCTATGTACAATGATTATGCTACTTCTTGCCATTTGCTATTTTATGAATCAGGGAATTGTCTCCAGTAGCTAATAATAGCCTCTTTGAATTCCTCCAGGGCCTTTCTTTTCTACATGATTACAGGAGCAATTATCTTGCTTAATGTTGCCTTTTTTGACATAATGGTCAGCGGAAGAATTTCCATGACATCAAGGCCTTTGCATTTTGAATGACTTTCCACTTTTATTATAGCAATTTCTTTACATAAAAGCAAAGTGTTAAAAGTTCTTTAATTTGCCATCCAGTTTTTATAAGGGTTCCTGTCAATGCAAGAAAATCTCCTTGTTTCTGAAGCATTCCAAAGTTGTGAACTACTCCAGAGATATATTCACTATCAATGTAAATATTTGCCCTTTTATTCTTTTCCAGTTGGTAGACTCTGACGAGGGCAATTAATTCACCCATTTTAGTTGACTTGATTTCTGGGAGTAGTGTATACGCCACAGGTGAATTCAGGTTTGCAATCACCTGACTTGGTTTTCATATTTCTTGGTACTACTATGCTTGCAATAGGAAGATGACCACCAGCTTCAGGGGAGCCAAGGGACAAAGCGTTTTCTGCTCAGAAATGCATCAGTTCAGTCCCATCTAGGAGCCTCCTTGGGCAGTTCCTTGTCAGGGTCTGGTGGGCAGGATAGAGGAAGAGGAACTCTGTGGCTGTATTCAAAGGGATTTTGATCATTTAATCGATGGAGCCAGCAGATGGCTAATGCAGATCAGAACACAGTGAGTAAACAGGATAGTCTGAGAGCAAAGAGCAAGTTAGGGGCCAGGGCATGCTCAATGCATAAAGTCTGTCTGAGGGCCTCCATGACTGTGGCACAGGGCACCAATTGGTCCCCGCCTCCCACTCAGAGGCAGCTACCAGGCAAACACTGCCAGGAGCACAGTAGGCAAGAAAAGACATGGAGAAAGGTTAGTGTTTGAACAAGAACCATCTGGAGTAATCAATAATCACCAGAGAAAGGGTAAAGTACTTTGCCTAGGATTAAAAAAAAAGAAGAAGAAGAAGCCCAGTAACTGATATAAGTGCTAAGAGCCTTACTATATTGAAATATATGGTTTTTATGAAGGACCAGCATTTATTTTTATGGCTGAGTTAGTGGACTTCTAGAAATAAAAATTAAATATAGAGAGCAACATTTACTACTCATGTGACATTAGAAAAATCTCTAACAGCATTTCTTCTCCTTTCTCTGTTTGCTTCTCTCCTTTTCCCTGCTTCCCCCTTCATCCCTTCCTCCCTCCATCCCCTCACACTTATCTACTCAGCATCTACAGTGTGCTAGACATTGTGCTAGGTACTGCGGATAAAGAGACAGATATGAGTCTCCTCTGGCCTCACGATCTAGTTCAAAATCTGGTGCCAAAGAGTTTGCATACAGCTGATTACCAGGTAGTGCAGGAAGGGGAGGGATGGAGCTCTGAGCAAGGTATCTGGGAGTCCAAAGGCAGTCCTCTCACCCAGAAGGCTGGTGGGAGAGAGAGAAATAAAGAAAGGTTGAATTTGGAGGTGGGTGGACTTGGTGATGCCTGTGTGTTTTTAAAGCTAGTAAGGAACTGGCTGAGTGAAGTTGGAGAAAGGTGGTCTAGGAAGGGGGAAGAAGGTGTACAAAGGCATGGAGACATAAGAGCGTGGCTCAGTTCAAAGTAGGCTCGGTGTGATTGGAATTCCCTGTGGGGAAAGTGAATGGGCTGAGACGAAAGAGGCAAAGGCCAGGTCACCGAGGGTCTTTTATGTCAAAGAGGCTGCACTTCCTTCTAAAGCAGTGATTCTCAATGAAGGAAAATTTTTTCCCTCAGGAAATACTTGGCAATATCTGGAGATAATTTTCACTGTTACAACTTGGAGAGGGGTGCTACTGCTATCTACTGGGTAGAAGTCAAGGACACCACTCACATTCTACAAGGTGCAGGATGTCTCCCCAGGACCAGCTATTTAATTTGCAAGGTTCAAGGTCCAGAAGAGAAGATGGCTTTTGACCTAACAGACACTGATCAGGGTTCCCTTTGCCTATGAATATATCAATACCCAATTATTTGTGTCTTTGTTTGCTTCTTGGAAGTTTTCCTGTTTTAATGGGTGGAGCAAATAGAACCTGTTTGAAAGTCATATTTCTTTTTGTTAGGTCCATAAATCTACAAACCTAGATAAGAAAAAATAAATATTTTTTTAGATCATAAGAGTGTGGAGGGTAGGAATTATCTACAATTTCATTCATTCAATACTGAAATCCAGAGTCTGCACACTTTTGCCAACCACCTGCACAGCTCACCATAATACTTTGCTTTGGTTTTGGAGGTCAGGATAGTCCACAGGACTTCCCAGAGTCTGGGAAGACCCTGGCTCAGCATTCCTCATGCAAGAGCCTACCCCTGCTAGCCTGCGACTCCTCTTCCTGCTCAGAGCCCTCTCTGCACCTTATCTCCATGCACACTCTGGGTTGCAGCTGTTACCTTTTATATATCCCAATTGTTGACCTTAGATGCAGAATTTTCAATCCATAGTAACTACTTGGAAATTCTCAGGCCAAACCTGAACATTTTCAGAATGAGTCTCTCATAGAAAAATAGATATGAAGTGTTAACCCAGTGGGAAAGAATCGGTGGGTGAAGACAGACCTTGCTCCCTGGTAGACCCTGTCAGACTGTCAGGCTGCGGTGATCCATTTGGAGGGGGGCCTTGAAAGAGGGAAACATTTTTTCTGACCTCTGACAGACATCCATCTTAGCATTGCCCGTGGCTTCCTCCCTCCAATCTTAATAAATCCATATAAATTAAAAGAAATTAGATCTAAAGTCTTTATCCAACTATGACTCTCTTCCTGCCTTCCTCTCTCCACTCATGCCTCCTTTTCTAGGAATCAGGTTTGTGTGGTGGCAGGTCTCCGTAAATGGCAGGCATGTGTGTAAGGGAGCATAGGGATCAGATCGTCCGACTGGTTGAGTTTCTAGATGTGGAGACCATGGCCCACAGAAGTTAAAGCGCTTTTTCAAGGTCACAGGTAATATGATTCTTGGCACCCTTCCCTGGACATTAGATTCCTCAACTGTAATTCTTAGTTCCTCCCACACCTTTGGAGCAAACATATCAACACATTTAAAACCTTGTCTTTGAGTCTTGCGTGTGTTACTTTGCATGCATGTACATTGGCCATTGCTGAATTCGGTGTTTGAAGCTATCATTTACACACCCAAACAAAACAGAATAAAACAAAACAGCCCATTCAAAATGATTTATAAATCCAAGGCACTAATAATAATACCTGGCATTTCTGGAGAGCTTTTTATCTGCAGAGCACCTCCCAAACAATAACTAATGAATTCTACAACTCCCCTTAGGAATACAGACATGCACATTCCCACATGCACCAGCAACTTAATTTACATGAAATGAAGAAAAAGGCATTTCGAAGCGGCATTCCAATAAATCATAATTATAGCCTCAAGCTCAGTATAAATGTTTCACCCTCCCACCAAAGCAGTGGCCTTCACCCACTGGGGACTTTCCGCTGAGATTCCAGTGCTTCCCCCATGGCAGGACAGGTCAGGTGTGGTCACACAAAGTCAACTGTCTCTGGGATCAAGGTCCCATTTTAAAGGCAAATGGCCTTCAGAAAATGACTTGTTAAGGTGCCAAGGTTGGAGCAGTGATTGGTCTGACTACAGGCCTTCCACCTCCACTGGGCTTCTCTTCTTGTCTCTGCTTCAGGCCTCTCTAACTTTCCTGGTACCCCCTGCCTCCCCAGTCTCCTCCTGCTACCTGGGGAGAAACAGTGTGATTAGATGTCATGGATGTGTCAGGAACTTCCTGTGTGACACCTCGTGGGAATACGGGCTTTTACAAAGAGGATCCTGGCGGTGAACAACCAGCTTTCATTCACAGAGGGAGGTAGACCAGTCTTCCCAGTAATCCATGAATCATGCCACCTGGCTGTCAACCACTTCCATCTCCCCAGGGGTCTGCTCTGTGTCCTGTGGCCAGGCTCATGTGTTCACCTGAACATTCAATACCCTGGACTCCGTCCACGTTTTTGCTCTACTTACCTTGCTTACTTGCTCTGAGGTGATGACAGCCACCAACCCAGATGTCTACAAGTCCTGCATCAGAAGTGTCCTGGGTTAAATGGCGGTTCCCTTAGGGGCAGAGTGGTTCATTTAGAATTGTTCTGGTGGAAAGGCTTGAACCCTTTTCCTTGCTCTTTGCCCCTCAGCTTTTCCCTTGCCATGGCTGAGGGCATGTGGCCTCCATGTGCAGGCCTTCCCCCTAGGCGCTGGACTCAGGCTATCCTGGGTCCGGAGCCACATCTCAGTGGCCCAGCAGCTCACAGTCTAGTCCCCTTGCTGCTGGTCCAGCTCCTGAGTCCTGGCACTCAGAGCAGTTTTTTCCCATAGTTCCTGGGATCGGTCCCTACTTCATACCCATGGTAGGAATGTGCTGTGCTGACCACCAGTGGGTTGGAAGTACCTGGTCTGCCTCTGAGTGTGGCTTTTTCGAGGCCAAGTATAAATGCTCTCAATGAAGTCTATGATGGGGAAGACATTTCTGTTTCCAGGGGGCATTTTTAATTAGAAGTAACTGCCCAACATCCACCTCACACTAGACTCATGGGTGTGGCAGAAGCAACAAAGGGCACAGCCAGCCGGGGGAGGGAGGCCTCCCAGGGGTTCCAATGGGGACGTTAACTAGAACCGCAGGATGCAGCAACAGGAATGAGCAGCAACGTGGTTCTTCAAAGGCCAGAGTGGTGACTGGACCCGGAAGACCAGGAAAACCAGAGCTGGTCAGCCAAGGGGGCAGCTGGTGGGAACAGCTCAGTGAGGCTTCCAGCAATGTGGTGTCCCAAAGTCAAGAATCTCAGAAAGCAAAAAGGAATGAGAAGGGACGCAGTCCAGCAGTGTGCAGGACATCCCATCAAGAAGCCTGAGTTGCATGCATCAAACTTGATCCCTGCATGGAAATTCTCCTGCTACTGGCAAACATTAGGGTTTGATTTTACTAAAGGAGAGAGAGGATCAAGATGGCCAAAGGGATTTATCATCATCATAATAATAACAATTATAAATCCACAACTGCACTAAAAAACAAGAAGCAGTGCCTTAAAGGGTCCAGGCACTTTGAGGCATGGCTGAAGGATGGAAGAAGCCTGTGGGATCATCATAAAGAAGGAAAACATGGTCCTGAGGTTATGCAGAACTAAAAGACAAAGGGCTGCTCCAGGAGCCATCAAGCTCACAGGTCAAGAATACTGGGAGGATCCCTGGTGGGGACAGGGGGTAATCACTTGGGATAACATATAAGAGAAGCACCTTTCCAATCCCAAGCCAAGAAGCAGGCAAAAGAGGTGTCAGTCCCCGATATGCAGCAGAGGATTCAGATGGTTGTGATAAAAGGCCAGGTGGGGCCCTGACAACATCCTGGAGGAATGAGGGGCTCGCGACGTCCAGGAGACAAGATGCAGTAAACAGAAAGAACATTGGTGGAAAGGCTGAAAAGTCAAATGAAAAGTTGAGCACACAGTTGATAATCCATAGACATTTGAGAAAACCATGAAAGGGAGGCACCAGCCCCCATGACATGGAAAAGTTTACATCCAATGTAGTAGAGTTAGTAGAGCAAACAGAAATTGCACATACATAATTAGAATCCTCAGAGAGAAATAAAATAATATTGCACTCATAAAAAGGAATGTTTTAGAGGACTTGGAAATGAAAACTTTGATGACTGAAATAAAATTCTCAGTAAATGGTCAGAAGCATTGAAGCTTGTAAGAGAATAAGCGGAAAGTCTGAGCCAAGGAATTATCTCAAAACAGCAAAAATGAACAAGGAGACAGAAAGTATTAAAAATGGTCAAGAGAACTGGAAAATAAAAGCCCAAAGTTTCCAAGGTTGACCTAACAGATCTTCAGAAGAACAGAGACCATGGAAGAGAGAGTATCCTCCGACGGCACTGGAGGACAGTGTCCCTGGGTCAGGACAGCATGGACTCCAGAGTGCTGGAGTGCCCTAGGGACAGCTGAGCAGAATCAAGGACAAAGAAGACAAAAGCCTTATCAAACAATGTCACAGAGGAATTCCTGACATCAATGATAAGGAGTGAACCCTAAATGCTTCTGGGATTAGGGGCATAGGGAGCAGAGGGACTATGTTACTACACAGTGGTAGGTATAAAGGAACTGGAGCAATCTCTTCAAACTTCTGAGGCTTCAGGGGCACAATGCTACACCACATCATCTGTACACTGTATAATTTTGTTAACCAGTGTCACCCCAATACATTTAATAAAGAGAAAAAAACTTCTGAGGCAAATCCTTTTAAATTGACATTCTACAACAAGTGAAACTAGGACACAAGTGTGAAGGTCCAAAGTGAGATATTTTCAGATGCAAGGATTCCAATATTTTACATCTCATATCTGATCTGAAAGGAGAATTAACTCAGGAAATATAAAAAGCAACAACAATAACAAAACTGGGAAGGAAGCCTTATTGTAAATCAATATTAACTACTTTAAAAATTGAGATATGATTCACACACCAAAAAATTCATTTTTTTGTAAGTGAACAATTCAGTGGATTTTAGTACATTCACAAGCAGTCCAACCATCACCACTAATTTCAGAACAATTTTTTCACCCCAAAAGGAAATCCTGAACCCATCAGCAGTCACTCCCCTTACCATCATATAAATGGAACCATGCAGCAGGTGGCCTTTTGCCTTACACTTTTTTCCATTTAGCATAATGTTTTCAAGGTTCCTATGTGTTGTAGCATCTATCAGTATTCCATTATGCATATACCTATTTTGTTTGTTAACATATCACTTTATGGACTTTTGAGTGGTTTCCACTTTTTGGCTATTATGAATAATGCTGCTATGAATATTTGTGTACAAAACTTTACATGACTATGCTTTTGATTATTTGAGTATATACATAGGAGTAGAATTGTTGGGTTATATGGTAGCACCATGTTTAACTTTTGAGAAATTGCCAATCTTTTCCATGGGGGTTACATTTATATTTCCAATAGCAATACATGAGGATTCCAATTTTTCCACATCTTCATTAACATTTGTTGTCTGTCTTTTTGATTATAGCCATTCTACTGAAAATGAAATAGGAGCTCATGGTGGTTTTGATATGCATTTCCCTAATGACTAATAATGTTGATTGCTTCAAGTGCTTTTGACAATTTTTATATGTTGTAAGGAGAACTAATTCATTGCCCATTTTTAAATTGGGTCACTTATCTTTTTGTTGTTGAGTTGTAGAAGTTGTTTATATATTCTGGATGCTAGACCCTTATCAAATATATGACTTGCAAATGTTTTTTTTTTCTGGGTTGTCTTTTTACTTTCTAAATGATGTCCTTTGAAATAGGAAAGCTTTTAATTGGATGATATTCAATTTATCTTTTTTTTCCCTTTGGTTGTGCTCTGGGTTTCACATCTCAGAAATCAGTTCAGAATCCAAGGTCACAAAGATTTCTAACTAGGTTTTCTTCTAAGAGTTTTACAGTTTAAGCTCTTCCATTTAGATCTTTAATCCATTTTGAATTAATTTTTGTATATGTTATGAGATAGGGGTCCAAATTCATTCTTTTGCACATGTATATGGATATCTACTTGTCCTTGTACTATTTGTTGAAATATTGATTTTGTTTGTTTGTTTATAATAAAAAGATCCTTACCCAAGGATATAATTATTGATTTGAGAGAGAGAGAGAGGAAAGGTGAGAGGGAGAAAGAGAGAGAGACAGAAACATCTATGTGAGAGAGAAATGTCACTAGGTTGCTACCCACCCATGTCCCTACTGGGATCAAATCTGAAACCTAGGGATGTGCCCTGCCCAGGCAGAAAATTTGCATGAAACCTAGTCCTGGCTGGAGTGGCTCAGTTGGTTGGGCATCATCCCAACAAACTGAAAAGTTCACTGGTTTAATTCCTGGTCAGGGCACATGGCTGAGTTGTGGACTTCATGTTCTGTCCCCAGTCTGGGCACTTGCAGAAGGCAACCAGTGGATGTTTTGCATCAATGTTTCTCTCATCCTCTTCTTTCTTCCCCTCTCTCTAAAATAAAATAAATTAAATTACCCCCCCCCCAACCTTTTGGTGTATGGGACAATGGTTCAACTAAACCACCCGACCAGAGCAAAATGTTGATTATCTTTAAAGAAGGAAACAGATATACAAGTCCAGGGAATACAGAGAGTCCCAAACAAATTGGGTCCAAAGAGGACCACACCAAGACACATTATAATTAAAATGCCAAAGGTAAAAGATAAAGAAAGAATCTTAAAAGCAGTGAGAAAAAGGCATAGAGTTACCTACAAAGGAGTACCCATAAGACTATCAGCTGATTTCTTAAAAGAAACTTTGCAGGCCAGAAGGGGCTGGAAAGAAGTATTCAAGGTCATGAAAAGCAAGGACCTACAACCTATATTACTGTATCCAACAAAACTATCATTTAGAATGGAAGCACAGATAAAGTGCTTCCCAGACAAGATAAAGCTAAAGGAATTCATCATCACCAAGCCATTATTACATGAAATGTTAAAGGGACTAATTTAAGAACAAAAAGAAGATGAAAACTCTGAATATTAGAAAGGCAACGAATTCACAACTATCAAGAATTAACTCTAAAAAAAATCCTAAGCAAACAACTAAGCAGGAAAAGAAACATACACATGGAGACCATTTCTGAGATTAACAGCTGGGAGGGGGAAGGGGAAGAATGAGAGGAAATGTGCTGGGATTAAAAGCATAATTGTTAAGTACAAAATAGAGAGGAGAATATCAAGAATAGTATAGGAAATGGAGAAGCTGAAAAACTTATATGCACAACTCATGGATATAAACTAAGGGGGTACTGCTGGAGGGAAGGGAGACACTGGGCAGAGGGGGACAAAGGGGAAAAATTGGGATAACTGTAATAACATAAGCAATATAATACACTTTAAAAAAGAGTCCAATATGGAAATAAACATTTCCAAAAGATATGTATATGGGAGATTGAGGTGCAATAACCCAGTTAGCCAACATCTTTTTTTGTTGTCATTGGAGGATATAGATATTAATTCTAGGCACTTTCAGAAAGACATGTATTTATATTTATGTGTTAAAATTTGAGAGCTACTACTAGAAGAAACTCATTAGAGGAAAAAATGAAATAAACAAAATTTGATTAATTCCATGAAACACAGAAAAGAGGAGAACGAAATTAAGTATGCAATTAAACACATGGTATGATGGCAGGAAAACACAAATATATCAGTAGCCACAATAAATGTGACCCTGTGAAATTCACCTGTTAAATATGGAGATACTCACAATGGGTAGAACCATCAGCCCAACTACATGTTGTTTATAACCTATGTAAGAAATAAATCTAAAGCAAAACAACATAGGAAAATAAAAAGTCCTGGGATGAAAAAAAGATATTCAGGCAAGCTAACATAGAAAGCATCCATAAAAGCCTACAGCAAACAGAAGGAAGGAAATAACCAAGATCAGAGCAGAGATAAACAACATAGACTAAAAGAACAATTCAAAGAATCAATCAATCCAAGAGCTTGTTCTTTGAAAAGATAAACACAATCAACAGGCCTTTAACAAGACTAATCAAGAAAAAAGAGAGGACCCAAATAGATAAAAGCAGAAGTGAAAGAGAAGAAATTATAACCAATACCACAGAAATGCAAAAGATCATAAGAAATTACTACTATATGCCAAGAAATTTGAAAACCTGGGTGAAATGGACAAATTTTTAGAAACATATAATCCTCCAAAACTGAGTCAAAAAGAAGCAGAAAGCCTGAATAGACCAGTATCAGCTGTGAAATTGAAGTAGTAATAATAATAAAAAAAATTCCAGCACACAAAAGCCCTGGGTCAGACAGCTTCACAGGCAAATTTTACAAACATTTAGGGAAGAGCCTATCCTTTTCAAACTATTCCAAAAAAAATCCAAGAAGAAGGAAGACTCCCAGACTCATTTTATGAGGCCAGTATTATTCTAATTCCAAATCCAGATGAGGAAACAATGAAGAAGGAAAACTAGAGGCCAATATCGCTGATGAACATAGATGCTAAAATCCTCAAGAAAATATTGGCAAATCAGATCAGCAATACATTAAAAAGATCATACGCTAGGATCAAGTGCAATTCATTCCAGAGATGCAAAGAATGGTACAATATTTGCAAATCAGTAAATGTAATACATCACATAAGCAATATGAAAAACAAAAACCACATGATCATATCGATAGATGCAGAAAAAGCATTTGATAAGGTAGAACACCCATTTACGATAAGAACACTCAGCAAAGTGGGAATTGAGTGAGCATACTTCAACATAATAAAGACCATATATAAGAAACCTACAGCCAACATCATACTCAACAGGCAAAAACTAAAAGATTTCCCTCTAAGATAAGGCACAAGACAAGGCTGTCTGCTTCCACCACTTCTATTTAACATAGTATTGGAAGTCCTAGCCATAGTGATCAGACAAGAAAAATAAATAAAAGGCATCCAAAATGGCAGGAAGGAAGTAAACTCTTACTGTTTTCAGATGACATGATAGTGTACATAGAAAACTCTATAGGCTCCACCAAAAAAACTACTTGACCTAATAAATGAATTTGACAAAATGGCAGGATACAAACTCAATACTCAGAAATTGAAGGCATTTTTATACATTAACAATAAAATATCAGAAACAGAAATTAGGAAAAATCCCATTTACTATAGCAACAAGAAAAATAAAATACTTAGGGATAAACTTAACCAAGGTGGTAAAAGACCTGTACTCAGAAAACTATAGAACACTTAAGAAAGAAATTAAGGAAAACACAGATAAATGGAAGCGTATACCATGTTCATGGACTGGAAGAATTAACATCATCAAAATGTTCATACTACCCAAAGCAATTTATAGTTTTAATGCAATACCTATTAAAGTACCCATGACATAGTTCACAGATATAGAACAAACATTTCAAACATTTATATGGAACCACAAACAACCCCTAAGAGCCTCAGCAATTTTGAGAAAGAACAACAAAGGAGGAGGGACCACAATACCTGATACCAAACTATATTACAAGGCCACTGTAGTCAAAACAGTCTGGTACTGGTGTAAGAACAGACAGATAGACCAATGGAACAGAAGAGAGAGCTCAGAAATAAACCCATGTCAATATGATCATTTAATATTTGACAAAGGGGGCAGGAACATAAAATGCAGTAAAAATAGCTTCTTCAATAAATGGTGTTGGGAGATCTGGACAAATACATGCAAAAAAAAAAATGAAACTAGACCACTGACTTACACCATACACAAAAATAAGCTCAAGATGATTGAAAAACTTAAATATAAGTTGTGATACCCTAAAAGTCCTAGAGGAGAACATAGGTGGAAAAATCTCAGCTATCCCACACAACAATATTTTCACTGATATGTCCCCTAGGGCAAGGGATATAAAAGAAAGAATAAACAAATGGGACAACAAATTAAACAGTTTCTACACAACTAAAAAAAACATAAAGAAAATGAAAAGGGAACCAACCATATGGGAAAGCATAATTGCCGATGATACCTCGGACAATGGTTTGATCTCCAAAATATATAAAGAACTTACACAGCTCCATATCAGGAAGACAATCCAAGTAAAAAATGGCCAAAGGATCTGAACAGACATTTCTCCAAGGAGGACATACAGAGAACCCATAGACATATGAAAAAATGCTCAACATCAGTAGCCATCAAAGAGACACAAATGAAAATCACAATGAGATACCACTTCACACCAGTCAGAAAGGCCATCATTAACAAATCAACAATCAACAAGTGCTGGAGAGGTTGTGGAGAAAAGGGAACCCTAGTACACTGTTGGTGGGAATGCAGACTGGTGCAGCCACTGTGGAAAACAGTATGAAATTTCTTCAAAAAGCTAACGGTGGAACTGCCTTTTGATCCATTGATCCAACTGGTGGGATTATACCCTAAAATCCTCAATCACCAATTCAAAAGAACCTATGCACCCCAATGTTCATGACAGTATTACTTACAATAGCCAAGTGCTGGAAATAGCCTAAGTGTCTATCAGTGAATGAGAGGATAACAAAACATTTACACAATGGAATACTACACAACGAAAAGAAAGAAGGAGCTCCTACTCTTTGCCACAGCATGAAAGGAACTGGAGAACATTATGCTATGTGAAATAAGCCAGGCAGTGAAAGACAAATACCATATGATCTCACCTATAAGTGGAACCTAATCAACAAAACAAACAAATAAGCAAAATAGAACCAGAGTCTTGGAAGCGAAGAAGAAACTGACAGTGAACAGAGGTGATGGGGGAGGGGGATAACAGGGGAGGGAAGGGGAAGAGGCAACTCAAGGAACATGAATAGAAGACTCATGGGCATGGACAATGTGGGGGATTGACTGTGGGAGTGGGGGAAGGATGTAGCAGGGGAGAGCAAGGGAGAAAAAGGCAGGACAACTGTACCTGAACAACAACAAAAGAAAGTATCTGTAGATATATAACATGGGACACAACAGAATATGAGGGGTGGCCACTTTACTGGGCACTAAGAACATAGGCAAAACTCGTGGTCTCATGAGGCTCAAATCAAAACTACCCAGGTGTTAATTGTAGTTTAAAAGAATGTTAAAATAGGACCCCCCTTTCTCTCTCTAAAAGTTGTTAGTGTGCTGTGGTCAACTTAAATGGATCATACATCCAAATTTTAGGGCTAAAATTTAAAACTCTTTGAAGAAAATATAGAAATCCTCATGAACTTGGGTTAGGCAAAACCTCCTTATAAATGACATGAACAAACAAGAGGCAAAATTTCAAATACATAAGTTGGACCTCATCAGAATTAAAGAGTTTTGTACAATAAAGGACACTGTCAAGAAATTGAAAAAATGACCACATAATGGGAAAAAATATTTGCAAGTCATCTCTCTGATATGAAAGCCTAGCATCCAGAACACACAAAGGCACTTACAACTCAACAGACAAAAGACAAATAGCCTAATTTAAAAATGGATGAAGGATTTGAATAGACATCTTTCCAAGGAAGATTTTAAAATGGCCAATAAGCACCTGAAAGGATGCCCAACATCATTAACACTAGGAAAATACAAATCAAAATCACAACGCAATACTACTCACACTCAGTAGAATGGCTATTTTAAAAAAAGTTGGACAATAATATGGGTTGATGAGGATACAGAGAAACTGGAATGCACATACATTGCTGGCTGGAATGTATAAGGGTGCCCCTCCTGTTCAGAAGTTTGGCAATTCCTCACAAAGTTAAACGTAGAGTTACCTTGTGACCCAGTCATTCCACATCCAAGAGACATTCAAACATATCTTCACGCAAAAACTTGTGCTATGAATGTTCATAGCAGCATTATTCATAATAGCTAAAAGGTGAATGCATCCCATCAACTGATAAATAAATATGTGGTTTGTCCGTACAATGGAATATCATTCAGGCATAAAAAAGAATGAAGTGCTGACACCTGTTACAACATGGATAAGCCTTGAAGACATTATACTAAGTAAAAGAAGCCAAACACAAAGGACTAGCTGTTGTATGATTCTGATGCTACTAAATGTCCAGAAGAGACATAGAGACAGAAAGTAGATTAGTGGTTGCCAGGGGCTAGAGGAAAAGGAAATGGGGTGTGATTGCTAATAAGTATGAAGTTTCTTGTTGAGGTGATTCAAGTGTTCCATAATTAGACAATGGTGATGGTTACACAACCTTGTGAACATATCAAAAACCAATGAACTTCATACTTAAAAGAGTGAAATTTGTGGTGTGTGAATTATATCTCAATTAAAAGTATGTAATTAGTCAGTCTAAATATCCATTAATAGGGGATGTCGAATAAACTACGCTAGTTCCATACTATGGAACTATTGTGCACAGGGTCAAAACCATGGGGTAGATTAGATCTTTCTGTACTAATATAAAATGATGTCCAAGACTCACTATTAAATGATAAGTGCAAGTTGCAGCACACAGAATATGCACAATATGATCCTACTTTTGTAAAATACACACACAAATAAAAGGAATATAGATAGATACAGCCAACTGACAAGTGTGGCTCCTGTTGGCTGGAACTGGTGGGAACCAAAGGCAACTTTTGTTTGTTTGTATTGCACACATTTTTTTTAAACAAGAAGAACGTACTCTTGTATTGTTTGAAAATAAATTTTAAAAAAGAAAACAAAAATGTAGTGAACTAAAAATGGCTTAAATCAGTCTTAGCGTCCAATATTGTCAATGTTTGTCTTCTGTTTGTGTTCAAACCACGTGCATTGTCACAGCCTCCATGGGCACATTGCTTTAGAGTGAACAAAGGTTTGACATGTAGAAACACAAAATCCAATGCTCTCTTAGCAAGGATATTCCAGGCTCTATCATAGGTTTTGATTTCTTTTTCACTTACTTCCTGCCAAGAACATTTTAGGTGGTGCTCCTTCCTTTAAAATTCTGTCGCCCATTTTAGTAATTAAGGTAGATTCATACTTTCATAGAGATAAAGATAGTTTGTGACTAGCTGATTATATTTAAAACAAGATACTGTAACACATGAAAAAAGATATTTTGCTCAGAAGCTCTAGGGAGAGACAGTAGGGCGTTTTTGAGACAGTAACAGTGGTTTCAATGTTTATTAAGACACTAAGAGTAATCTCCTGGAAGCACTAATATTTACCTTTAAATATGAAAGTGCCTATTATAAATCTGTGAGGCTCATTCTGTTACCATACAGTGTTTCCCCAGCCCACAGGCTGTGTTGCCTGAGTTTTATGTGACTTACAGAAACAGCAAACTCTCTAAACAGCACAAACAATGGTCAATGATTCCGTCATCTTTGTATATGTAAATTTAAACTCAGACAAAATACAGGACCACCCCCACCAGATGCGCTCCACTCCTCCCTAACATCTTTCCAAAATAATTCATTATTGACATTGAATGTGGAGTTTTGTTTACCTGCAACATGAATGACACTGATGTGTGGGAGCAACTTTTATTCTTATATGAGGGAGACAGAAAAGAGGGATTTAACATTTGCCCTTTCTTATGCAGATGTGAGCCACCACCAAATTGAAGCACTTCAGGATCCAGGCATGCAGACCACTTAAACACATGCTGGGAGATGAGACCCCTCTACAGGAGTAAGAGAACCCCCGGTACTTAGTGGGGATCCACTGATATTTCCTTGCAAAAAGTTTGTGAATTTTGAAAAGGAAAGCGGAGGAAGTGATTCTCCCTGAAGCCCCTGGTCTTTGTTAATTGCTTGGGTTAATTAAGATTTTCTCACATACTTAAAGATACAGATAAGAGTACACAGTTTCATTAGTAGTAGTGGTCTGTAATGTCGATGCTTAATAGATCATTGAAACTACTTGTATTAACATAGTGACTATCCACACAGATTCTGGACTTTCTCCCTAAACTTATCCAAATACTCTAACCAGAAACCCCAGATGAATAGCACATGACAAAAATGAACTTAAGCTACTTTAATATTGAAGAGCAAGACAACCATGAAACTGGTTTTGGACATCATTAATACAGCACTTTCATCGATGCTATGATATATAGCTTTTACAGCATAAATTATTATACAGAGTTGGCTTATTTAAAATCTTCAATTTGGGAAACAGCACTAAGACCAATTCCTTCCTGTAAGAGTTGAGAAGATGAAGGCTCTACACTTTGCTAAAACTGGATCAGTGAAGAGTCTTGCAGGAGATAAACAGGTTCCCAAGTTGCTGACAACTTACTCAAGGTGGGGATGCAGAATTTGAAATAGTAGGGGTTTTTTTTAGATTTTATTTATTTATTTTTAGAGAGGGGAAGGGAGGGAGAAAGGAACAGAAACATCAATGTGTGGTTGCCTCTCACGTGCCCCCAACTGGGGGCCTGGCCCACAACCCAGGCATGTGCCCTAGACTGGGAATTGGACCGATGACCCTTTGATTTGCAGGCTGGCACTCAATCCATTGAGCCACACCAGCCAGGGCTTGAAATGGTGTCTGATGTGATACATGAGGATTTTGACACTGAAACACTAAATTAGAGTTGCAGACTCCATGACTAAACATCCAAGATGACAGAGAATAAGAAAATCATGGCATTTTAAATTCCTGCTCTGACTATGTGGGAGTGAGTTTAAACTTGATTCCACAGAACTGTAGTATATCTGGGCCTCTTCATGCTAATAAATCTTGTGGTGCTACTCTGGAATTTTTTCACCTCAACACCCGTAATTCACATTGGTTAAGGTGTTGTGCTCTTGTGGAAAGGGCGTTAGAACTGATTTAGGCTTAAATCAGGCTGGACCTCTCAGGACTTTCAGCTGCTGTTCCTTTGAGCTGGAGAAAGGCAAGGAAATGGATTTCCAGTGAATCAAAATGCAAGGTTCCTTTGGAATGAGTATTTCATGATTATTTTGGCTAAGCTCAAAGCACTGATTTAGGGACATAAGGAAGCCCTGAGCCTAAACAATATAAATATTGGATAAAAGCTAAACACATCAATCTACCTTTTGGGACCTGACCTCAGTGGTATGGAACATTTAGATCATTGGTCAAATTTCCAGTCTTTGTCTTGATGGTTGGGGCTAGAATATTCAGTATCTAGTTGGGCATCACAAAAATAACTACGTTACTACGTTGATTTTCTCTCTCTCTTCATACACTGACTAAAGTGTAGCCTATAATTAAGAGATCATGCTGAAAAAACCACCTAACCCACCAGAGAAAAAAAAATCCATCCATTTTCTCAAGAGAGGTTTCCTCTTTCCCGAAGCTCATGACGTACCCAAGTCCCTCATGACAGATCTTTCTCAGGGACAAACTTCCCAGAGCAGCTGTCCTCCACTCGCCAGCCCCAAACAACAAAAATTTTACTACTAAAGGCACAAGAAACACATGAAGAGAACTCTGCCTCTCAGCAGTCACAGAAAACACATGATAGTGCAGGATGTGAGACTGTGTTGGTTGAGGATATTGGAACCATGGTATTCAATAGGCAAGCTACTTTCCCATGGCAGATGGCACATGTTGGAAGCGTGGACTTAATTGTCCTTTTTCCCTTTTCCATCAGGATACCCCTGACTTCTGAAGGCCTAGGCTGGATGGGAAAGAGGACAGTGAGACTGTCCCACCACCTCTGGGGTACTTGGCAGCTCTGTTTCTCCTGACAAGGACAGACCCCACCCCCCTCATTGGTTCATTAGATCTCTGCCTACAGGCAGGGTAGACTCAAAGTGGTAACAACAAGGGCTGAGGAGCACCCTGTCATCCTCTTGGCCTCCAGAATCTGTCAGGGCAAGATAAAGTACCTTCTCCCACATCACATACCTCTGCACATTGGTGCCTGCAGATACAGTGTATTTCTGTTCTGACAGATGCTTAATTCCCACTGAGTGTGATAACTAGAATCTAAAGATACTTGCCCAATGTTGATTCTCACACTCAGTGAAGTAGTCAAGTATTCTGACTTATACTTCACATGGAGGAAACTGAGGCATGGAAAGGAATTTTATTCAAGGACCAGGTGCAGGCTAGAGGAGGAACGTGTTTGAGCAACCCAATTATTTTCCTGACTTCTCACCCCAACATCAACAGTTCTAATATTGAATCTTTGTTTCCTTAAAGCCCCCACTGCCACTAATCACTGTTCTTTTAAAAAATCGATATTAAATTTAATAGAACTTAGAAGGGAAAAATCCCAATGGAACAAAAAATCAACCAAGCTCACAGAAAAGGAAATTTTGGGTTGAGGTGGTATCCCTGGGAACTTCAGGGGATTAATAGTCAGTGTGCAGATTACTCAAAGTCCTAGACAGGCCCCAGAGACAGCTGGTGATGCTACGAAAGTGTCTATCACTAAAGATTAGCATGTTATCTCTTTAGAATTTTTTACATTTCAACGACATGGTCATAACAAATGAGATTCAAAGAACCTTCTTTAAAAAGTCATATCCATTCAGCTACTGTGGGCCGGCTGCGTTCAGTCAGGGGACGATGCACCTCCCTCAGTGTTAAGTACTTTCTCTTTGCTCATTTGGGTTCTAGAAATAAAGAGATAATAAATACTTGGGGGGAAATGTTTTGTCTTATGAAAACTGTTACAAAAAATAAAAATATTGTTAATTATTTTAGTAACCACACAGCACCACGTGAAAATCCTGAACTTTGGTTTTATTTAATTTTACATCACAATAGGATAAAAACTTTCTCTGACGAGCCTTTCCTAGGTTAGCTTGTAAGTCCTTGATTCAGCTTTCAGGCCTCATCATGGCTTCTTGATGCTTAAAGACAAATGCTGATTATTGTGTTGACTTGCAATTAGTACCTAGAATTCATCCCTCAGATCAATGTGCGTAAAACTGCCTGTAAGAGGATTTTCAAAGAAAGGCACAGGGATTTAATCCCCTGATTCCCATTACTCTGAGAGCCGTGAATGTAAATCCCCTTGCAGCCAACCCCAAATTTACCCCCTGCTGCCTCAGAGTGCCAATTAAATAATAAAAACCAAAGCGGTGGTCAGATGTAATTAGTTTGAGAACAGAGTTTTATAATTTTCGTCATGCCAAGAAAACAAATGGACCCTTCTGATGACAAATACAGAATAATCCAGTTTGGACAAAAAGAACACATATCTCAAATCTGAACATTTCTTTTTTTAAAATTTTTATTTATTGATTTTTTGAGAGAGAGAGGAAGGAAGAGAGAGAAACATTGATTTGTTGTTCCACTTATTCATTCATTGGTTATTGGTTGATTCTTTTCCGTGCCCTGACTGGAGACTGAACCCAAAACCTTGGAGTAATGGGACGAAGCTCTAATGAGCTTTGCAGCCAGGGCTCCTCAAAGCTGAACATTTCTTGTGCTATTTGTCAGGAGGCTGTGATATTGAAAGACTGTGCTTTCTGGGAGTGTGAAAACGAGGAAATAAACTCTGGCTCAGAATTGTTGGGAATGCAGTTCATGTTTTTTTTCCTTTCATTAAAAAAAAAAGGTCTTTCAGGACTTTAGTTGATCCGGATTTTACAAAAGATGTGTTACTTTTAAAAAATATGATTCTCATAGGAACAGGCTTCGGGTGAGTAGCAGGCAAAACAGCATAAGAGAAAGACAGTTTTTGAAAGACTGCTGAGCATTTGGCCCAAACCACCTGTGAAAGAGTATCAAGTCGGTGGTCTGAGGGCAAGCGCAGTCAAGTCTCTTGTCCTGGCTGTCTTCGGAAGGAGGCGGTCTCCATGGTGACATGGAGCTAGGGTTCTGCTTCACGTCAAGGCATATACGAATCTAAGGATAAGGGCTGGGTAAACTGAAGTAATGGGTTTGTTTTTGTCATGGTTTCTGCCTCCTAGTTTAGTTTAGTTTGGGCAGGAGGGGAATAAAAAAGGAGGGAGAGAAGAATAAAAATGAGGTTAACGAAAAACCCCTTGTACACAGGAGGATATACCATGGCAAGACACTGGTCTAATAATTAGTTTCATCTTTGTTAATTCAAAATTCTTTTTTCTACTCAACCAGATACTGTGAACATTATTTCACCATATTGGTCTGAGTTGGAAAAATCTGGCACACAGGAGTCAGGGAACTAACTTGCGTCGTTATGGAAGGTAAGCAGAACAGTGACTCAGGGCTGCTGGTTGGACAGGCCTCAACGCAGCCTTCGGGGTAAAGTCAGGTCCCCTCCTCAGTGTTTTCTGAAACACTGGGCTGTGGTCTCCTGCACGTATGCGCACGTGCATGATGGCTGGGAAATGGGAAAGACAAGTAGTGAAGTGTAGTTATAATAAAGAAAAACATACTTATCCCCCCCATGAAAAATACCAGACTTAGTGATGATAATCTGTGGGAGCTATGTTAAAAAATAACTCATGAGACAAGGTCGCTTCTAAAGAGATTATGAACTGGGGACCAGAATACTTATTTGAACATGTTTTGATTCTAAAGTTTTCTTATAAAAATAGTCACAGAAGTTGGTGGATGTTTTTTTTTTTTTTACGTACAACTCAATTTCTCTCATTTACAACATAAATCATTTAATGTAACATTTGTAACCTTAGAAAGGCAGACATATTTAATCCAAGTCAGTTTATAAATTCCAATTTCATATGGATTAAAAACTGCAGATAAATTAAGTCACAACAATATCCTGTACATGCATTAAGGCTGGTGACTGCTAAAGTCTCTTGGGCATCTACAGACGGGAAATCGCACACAGATTACTGGGTCTGAAGAGTGTCTACATCATTAAAAAAATCTTGCTTTTTTTTGGTGATACAGATTTCAACAGTAACTCTGGAAAACTGTGAAAAATGTTATTTAAAAATATATATGTATATACTACTGCACAGTTTCAAAGATGTGATTCATAAATAATGTTGGCTGCACTGATTAATTTTATAACAATTACTGTACTTCCAAGGTGATGCGAACACGCAGTGACTCATACTCAATATTAGGCACTAGTAAAATCCTTCAGGCGTTCTACAGTTTTATGGTAGCTGTATTGTACATATATATTTTTAAATGTATGCATTTATACAAACTGTGTATATTATGCATGGGATGTCAGAAATGTACACATCACTGTTATATAATACACACATCATTGTCGTATATACTAGGTTAAGTCTTAGTGCAGAAGTCTCACTGCATTGTGTTCCATGTGTCCAATCGAGTACACAACTTGTCAGCTCCTCAGACTATTTTTCCAGTAGAGTCCTCTTTAGATAGTGGGTCCAAGTTTCCATTTGTAATTTGAAAGTTTCCAGAAATATCTGTTTTAACCAAACCTCTCTTTCCAGGCACAATTCTGCACATAAGTGTTATCTGTGTAGAGCAGTAACAAATCCCAAATTTTGATTAGGAATGTATTTGAGTTACTCCTTTTGAAAGGTAACTCTAACATTGTGATAAAAGCTGGCATCCACTCAGGTCATGGAAAGATGTGGTCAGCTGAACCTGTGTTGAACTTCTGCAGAAATAATATGTCTTCAAAAAGAAAAAAATAATAATAGATATTATATGTTGAAATGGGAGAATCTCCAGAAGGACAGACATGAAACTGGGAGCAGTGGTTGTCTCTGGGGGTTGGGGCTACTTTCTAATTTCTGCATTTCTGTATTGTCTAAATTTTTACAATGAAACTTTTTAAATCAGAAAATGTAAGAAATATATTTCTACTTTGAAAAAAACTAAATAAAAGAAAATTATGAACGACTTTCACAAACAAGATGTATCCTTATCATAATCATCTACATCCAAACAAACAAAAACTGCTGCCCCACTATACTCTTATCAATGAAACAAAAGGCCAGTGTCTAGTTTTATTGGGAAACCCGGGTCATCAACGTGCTGATAAAATGCCAGAGGACACCGGTGTGTTTAGATGGGGTTTTATGGGTCAGCATACCACATGGATACCACACAAGGCCAGCAAAGCACCCCAGGGACACACCTGAGGGTTGGTCATTCCTTTATGTGAGAGTTTGAGCATTTCATCAGCATTCAGCAAGAGTAAGCAGAACTAAGCCTCAGTCCTCCAAAACAAAACAAAACAAAACAAAACAAAACAATTCACAATTTCTTAAGTTAGACTTAAATTTCTAACCTTGAATGGGATCGTGAACTCCACCACCACCAACTAGTGAAAGGGATGGGGCAAGCACCTTGGTTGGATAAATGTAAAATAGAAATTTTGTTAATAGTTCCAGAAGCTTCAAGGCTAAAGCCAAATGCAAATTTCATGAGCCCTTCACTTGCTCATTTTAAATTAACATCAGGGCACCATTTGTACAGTTCAATCATTTCTACAATTTTGAATCAGTGCTTATAGCTCAGGAATTATGGCAATCTTATCTCCACCTATATATCAGGCTGACAAAAACGTTAACAGTGAAACCGAACCAAACTAACCACCAGTGAGAGCATACATAAGCATCCCTTGTAAATGTTTTGTGCCACCTTTACCTTGAAAAATGGATTGTTCCATAAATCGCATCACCTGTCTTTCTCAGACCATCCTGGTGCAATTTTGTCAAGTGAGAGGCCTAAGAAACATTACATCCTTTTTTTTCCTGTAGTTTTTCTTTTTAACCAGTATTTTTATATCCAAATATATTTAATAAGAACACTAAATCTAAGGCATGACAAGGGACTATAAAAGAAACAAGTTTCAAACAAAAACTGTAAACAAGATGTCAAAAAAACCTAAAATGTAAACTTAAGTAAAAAAAAAAAAAAGAAAAGAATTGAGGGCACGACGTAAACACAGCAGACACGCAGGGTGTGAGCATAACGTCCAGGCCGCTGCTCCCCAAACAGTGCTGCGATCACTGAGGGAATCACTCACTCTGTGCAGTGAGCAGCTGGCCAATCAAAGCCTGGAACGTACCCCCAGTTCAAAACACCTTAACGTGGCACATTGCGCATGAAGAGTGAGGGGACTAGAGTCACCAGGAGGGCAAGTAGTTCTCAGCCTGATAGGCAACAGATAGACTCCTAGTGAAGGGTATTCTAGGTAATGTCCTAATTTGGCCAAGAACATTTGTAAGAAAGCTATCATGGAAAGAATAGACTTAAAAAATATTGGCTGACAAATGCCACATGGCTCTACAGCCACTGTGTCACAGTGGCAGGAGGAAGAAACGCATGTGCTGGGCGGGCTTGTTGTCACATGCACAAAAGATTTCAATCCCTAACTGAGTTCCAAAACGCAGGAGTGACTGCAATAATATTGGTTCACTTTCAAAGGCACTGCGTTCTCACCAAATCTCTGTGCCGCTTTCAGACTGTTTGGGGGGCAGGGCAGGGAAGGCCCATGGGCGTTGATCCATTTGCTTATAACACATTTAGTTGATAATAAAGTTGGATGGAGGGGCAAGTATGAAATGAAAGGCAGGTATTTGGTAACATGCAACCTGGTAAACATCCAGCACAAAAATAACTGACTTATTTTCATTAATTCAATCACCCATTAATACATACAAAGAATAAATGGGGAATAGTATATTAATACTGAAAGTAATCAATAATATAAGAACTAGGTTCATCGTAACTGGCAGTCAAGCTTTTGGTGTGCTGCATTGCACCTGGTTAACTAACCGTGAGATTTGGGTTGAATGTTCTAAAATGTCATGGTTTAGATTTGAAGTAGAAAGTTGTGTGTGTGTGTGTGTGTGTGTGTGTGTGTGTGTGTGTGTAAGTGTATTTCCTCTAATCAGAAACCTCTGATCACTTTGTCTAGACTGGACTTATGAAAACTAGACAAAGAAAATGTGTTCTGAAGAGCTGTGTGTCTCACACACACACGAACTGCTTCCTCTACACCCACACATACAAACACACATGCCCTGGGTAAAGACCACTGTTCAAAGCTGAGAAAATATTCACTGCAGTTTGACAGATGCTGCGGCTGGGAATTTCTGTAGCACAGTGTCCAGAAACATTGAGCTGTCCATGGAGATGAGAGCATAATTCAGCTCAAGGACGAGGCCCCTATGACAGGTGGGCGCTGTTCCGCAGCCAGTGCAGGCCCTGCTGGGAGTACTGGACCAGGTGTTCCATGCTGCTGTGTAGGGTGACAGGCCCCATGAGCAGATCCAGGTCGTTGAAGAATTCTAGGGGACATAGAGAGTCGTTAGAGTGCCACACATGCCACGTGTACCCTGGGAGACCTAAGTGACTTCAAAAACTCCATTTGTGGTCTATAAAAACCAAGCGTTCTTGTCTTCCATCATGCCACTTTACCATGAAACCCAAAGGTACAGAACTCATCCTTTTACCCAAACTGACACTTTATTGGCCATTTTTAATTCAAATGAATAACATTTACTTTGCCAAACTGAAAAGAACATTGACTTTCTTGAACTGCATTCCCCTGAATGTGGAGTGTGGCTCTGTAATCCCCTTCCCTAGACTTAGCTGGGGCAAGTGCTGAGCCACTGCGGAGAGTCTCAGGGAGGTGGCTCCAGGCTCCTTGTGGCAAGTCAGAGACAGTTCTGACCTATCTCTGCTGAGGTCACCTTCTAGTCCTTGGACATTCTCTGGGTTTCTTCTTTTTCGTTAAACATTTACTATGTCTCAAGGCACTATGCTAGGTACAGTAGGGTAGAGGTAGGGATATACTATGTATAATAGACGCTGCTCTCCCAGAGATCACAGCTAGTGGCAAAGAGAAACAAATTCATGTGGTTGCTATGGCTGCTATGCTGTCATAACCGGACCACTGAACAACAACCCTTCAGAAGAAATGCCAGGGAGAAGTTTTTCAAAGGTGCTCATACACACACGTGCTGACTGAGGTCCTGCTGGGAAGGCAAGGGAGAGGGTAGAGAAGGCTGCAGCTCCTGGTGGCTGGGAAGGGAGCCCTGGCAGCAACACGGGGCAGAACCACCAGGAGGGACTGGTCAGACGCACAGCGCTGACTTTGCCTTAGACTTGTGGCTCTGAGCCCTGTGGGAGGCGATGGCTAGCAGGAGCTGGCGGTGCCCCCTTGAGCCTGCTCAGGGCCTCCTAAACTGGACTTGTAGATTTTTATACATTTGTCCCTTCTGTTTGTCTACTTGTGACACCCACTTCACTTCATCTCAGCTACTCAACTATTATTTCCTTTTCATAATCTTGTTCCATGCCGGTTTCCCATTGGATTCTCAGGGTCAGTGCCTCTGGTTTTATTGTCAGTTTCATGTACTCGGGACCTGTCTGCCTATCCACGCCATAACCTCCTCATCTTACCATGGACACCTGATCTTATCCTCAGAGGCTTTATGCTTTCATGGGAACAAAATTTATATTTAATGATTTGAAAGTGATCTCAGATTTGCACTTTTACCTGAGTAATAAATTGGTATAATCATTTGGGAGAAAAGTTAACAACATATACCAAGATATATGACAATATATATCTTAACAGAATCTATACCTGTTGACGCCAAAATTCTACAACTCACTTCCATGAAAATAATAATAAATATGAAAAACAACTTACATAAAATATTTATCATAACCTTATTTGTAATAGCGGAACAATATTGGAAGTAACCTAAGTGTCCAACAACAGGGGATGGTCAGAGAAAGCATACTGCATGACTGTATAGCCACCACTGTGACAGTACTGTAGAGCCGTCAGAAGGGTGTTTCTGCGCTAGTTGGTAACATGGGAAAGTGCCTGATGTAATACCACATGAAAAAAGACAGATGCATCACTGTATATACACTATCCTCTTATTTTGGTAAAACTCGTGCATATTTGGAGAAAACTGGAAGAAACTTCACAGAATGTTAATAGTAATTATTTCTAGGTGATAAGATTACTGATCATATAAAAAGCTTTTTTCCTAAAACAGTTTTCTGTACTTTATAAATTTAGCCTAATAAACATGAATTCCTTTTATAATCAGTTAAAAAACATTTAAAAAGAAATAGAACTTATTGCTACCTGCAAGCAGCTATAACTTAAATAGCTAGTAACATTCACACTCATTCATTAATTCACTGTTTCAGATTCCCGACCAAGTTCAAGGCACTGTGCAGGTCCTAGGGATGGAAAGTAGGATAGAATATAATCCTTACCCTCAAGGAGCTCACTGTCTACAGGGAAAAATGCAAATGTGTATATACCTATATCTTCAAGTCTATATATCTGCATCTGCATATGTTTATATTATTTGTATCTATGTATTATATTAGGTAGAGCTGCTTTGACTCTGTGTCTTGGTAGTGTGGCCTAATGTAGTAGGTGTCCTGTATAGTCCAGTGGCACAGCCTCCCTTATCATTCAAGCTGGGTACTCAAGGGGTGTCCTTTCTGTGGGCTGAGTACACCCTCCTCTTGTAGTTGAGCCTAGGCTGCTGTTGGCAGGTCAATGAGAAAGATTTACCCAGGCTGGTTAGCTGCAAGAACTAGCTGTGACCACTGACCACCAACCTCCGCTCTCTGCGGAGGATCAGCTGTGCAGGGGCAGGGCGGTGGTGCTCTGACAAGGTCTGCAGCTGCCCACTGGGTGAACAGGCCCTGGGGTTTCCCAGGTGGTGCAGGGCAAGTTTGGCCCCCACCTGTGTTTTGCCCGGGGCCACCCCTGCTTGCAGAACTATCAAGCAAACTGCCTGAGCTATCAAGCAATCGGAGATGGCTGCTGCATGTGCTGGGCTTGGAGATTCCCAGGTGAAGCCAAACTGTAAATCTATGCTGGCTGATGCTAGTGCCATGCCTGGGGCTCACTGAAGCAAGCTACTGCTTGTTTGATAGGATTTAGGAAGATGTGAAGCATGAACCAAGACCAGCCATTCATATGGAAAAGCAGATTGGTTGTGCCCACAAATTAGGTGGGGCAGAGTCTCTGGGGATCTCCAAGGCAGGTCAAACAGTGTTAGACAGGTTGATGGAGTCTCAGGTATGGCACCAGCTTGCTTGCTGTGGCTTTGTAGGGGGAAGGTTTAGAAAAGAGACAATAACCTCTGCTCGCATTGACGCCAGACACTTCGGTTTCTCCCTGTATGCCACTGGTGCCTTTTCAGGCTGCCACCCTGGTGCTGGAGCTCAGAGGGAGTGAGTCTGAGTAGGTGAGTCCTTGTGTGGGTTCTTTAAGAGGAACTACTTGGGGCTCCAGAAGTTTCTTCCACTGACTCAATCCCCACTGGCTTTTGCAACCAGAAGCTGTGGGGACTTTTTTCCTGGCACTGGAACCCTAGGCTGGAGGGCCTGGTATGGGCCTGAGACTCCTCATTCCCAAGATATCACTCCCAAATTTTTATCTACCACATGTGGTGTGGGACCAGCCTGTTCTGTGTCTGCATCTATCCTACCAGTCCGGATGGAAGTGGTTTCTTTAATACCATAGTTCTCACACTTCCATTCAACTCAATTTCTGACAGTTCTGATGGTAGTTCTATATTTTAGTTGTGATTTTAATTGGTTGTGTGAGGAGGCAAGCCATGTCTGCCTATGCCACCATCATGACCAGAAGTCATCTGTATCTGTATCTCTCTCTCTAATCTTCCACAGTGGAGAAAGAGGTAAATTAAGGTAAATATAGGAGGCCCTGAGTGAGGGGGAGAAGTCAGGAAAGTTTCACACAGTAGGTAACAGCCTGACTTCTTCTTCAGTAAATGATGGCAACTGGTCCAGTGTTGCCCAAGGGGCAAGTTGTCTCCCCGAACCGTGGTCAAACCACACACATACTCCCCCAAGAGACACATACCTCTGTTCTCCTTGGCCAGGTTGTCTGCCATCTCCCAGTAGTCATAGCTGTGGAGAATGCTGTTGGTGATGCTGACGTGATTGGCTGCCATCTGGTGGATGCGCTGTGGGATGCTGACGATGGTTGAAGGGGACAGGGTGCTGGTACTGGAGAGGCTCCCCTGAGATCCCACGGAGCTGGTGGGGGAGGGGTTGGGAGACATGGGGGATGGGGTTCCAGTGCTCCTGGAAGGCGAGAGCATAGAAAAATAAGGGTGGAGAGGTTGGCACCAGGTGAGGTGGGGCAGCCAGTCAGGACACTACTGTAAGCAAAGTAGCACACTGCCCAGCAGCAGGCAGGGGCTCATTTATTGCCTTTACTTTGGAAAAATGAACTTACTTTCCACTGGCCCCCCATGGAGATGGGGCTTGGGCAGCTTTAGATGAATTCTGCAGGAAAACAAAAATATTGACAGTGAGCCATCTGTTTAGGATTACAGAGTTGACAAGTACATGTTCTCAGGGACGGCTGAGTGAAGTAATGGCTGACACTGCAGATAAAATGCAGATTCCTAGAAAATGGATCTGGGAAGTCACAGGTCCTAGGCTATTGGCTCCCTCTTGGGAACCCAGTGGGGGGCAGCTGTATGGCCTGCCGGGCTCCACGACAGCCTATCATGGGTTTCCAAGCACCAAATTCTATGTCTCAAATTAATCCATAATCCCAAGGGTACGCTGAATCCTGAACCAGTTTAATTTTTCCATCTTAAACTAGCTCAATTTTTCTGAAAGGGAAAAAAGAGCAGCCTTGGCCGCCACCCCCCACCCCTGCCCCGGCAAGAACACCTTACACGAAAATGTAGGGCATATTTGCAGAAACTGTTGGCATATGTTTAATCCCAGACATCACATTGTGTTATTTAAATTTAAGAGGCTTAAATGTATTTCTCTTAGAGAAAGTTACTTTTGAATATTTCTAAAAGAACAGATTAAAATATATTTCCTCGACAGGGTACTCAAACATTCTGATTTACCTAACTAGTGTAATTTAGGATGTTACGTTTTGCAAGCCAGTTGTCAACATCAGGCATTTACAAAAAGTTCTGCCTTCAGTAAGGTGAAGATCCTAAGTGTACAGATGAATTTCCTCTCTGAGAGCCCAATCACGCTTTCTTGGACCTAGGTCTATGGGGCTGTTAAGGAAAAAATTCTTTATAATGCTGATGTGAATTTTCCCTTCCAGAGACAAGAAAATAGCCTCTTTGGTCCTCCAGAGACAAAACATTTCTTTTGGTTAAAAAGAACTTTACAAAGTGGTGACTGATTTTAGTGGGGGTGTCACCAAGAAAGGCCTTACATGTTGCAATTTTCAAGTTGCCTTCAGGTTCTACACTAAGCAAGCCCTGGGACTGTAAAATCCTGGGTGCGAACAAAGCCCTTTGTTCAGAGACAGCTCTGTAGCAATAAAGCACATTCTTTATGGACAACTTATCATTGTTACCTGAAGGTTACAATGCCACTTCAATGTCCTATTTAAGGAGCATTTAAATAGCCTTTAATTAAGGGGGACTACCAATAACTTCTGAAGGGGAAACTCTGATTTTTAAGTTGTGTTCTCTATGCATTTTGTACATATTCATGGACTGTATACATACATTAAGAACTTGTTTTCCTTAAAGTTCTGTCATAACCCCTGTGACCTACAGAGTTTAGATTCCTTCTTTGCTGAAGCATTTTTCTTGACTGTGAAAACTCTCTTTAGTATTAGTTCTCAGATTGTAAATTAAAAAAAAAATGACCTTAGGTGCCCAAAGTAAAGAGAAAGGCTTAATGTCAGCTAGGACCTTCTTGGCTGAGCACCTGGTTATTCATGCATGACCAGGAAGGGGGCGACATGCTGGATGTAGCCCACAGGACCCCCAACAGAGCCTGGTCATGAGAGATAATCTCTAAGAAGTGGCATTGGGTTTGAAGTGTCTAAAATGATGGTTTTGTATCTCACAAAGGGTTGGTGGAGGTAGAGATGGTATAATTTCTTGTTTCTAGAGATAGATGGACAGTGAAGAGGCTCTGTTCATTCAGGTCTACTTCACAGGAGTACATGAAAGTTTTTTTTCTTTTTTTAATATATTTTACTGATTATGCTATTATAGTTGTTCCATTATTTCTCCCCTTTATTTCCCTCTGCCATGTACCCCCTCCCAACATCATTATGCCCCCTAGGTTCATGTCCATTGGTCATACATATAAGTTCTTTGGCTTCTCCATTTCCCACACTATTCTTAACCTCCCCCTATTTTGTACCTACTATTTATGCTTATTCCCTGTACCTTTTCCCCTACTCTCCCCCTCCACTGTCCCACCTCCTCCCTGTTGATAACCCTCCATGTGATCTCCATGTCTGTGACTCTGTTCCTGTTCTAGTTGTTTGCTTAGTTCATTTTTTTTTCTAGGTTCAGTTCTTGATAGTTGTGAGTTTATTTTACTGTTCCTATTTTTGATCTTCTTTATCTTAGATAAGTTCTGTTAACATTTCATACAATAAGGGCTTAGTGATGATAAACTTCCTTAACTTGACCTTATCTGGGAAGCACTTTATCTGCCCTTCCATTCTAAATGAAAGCTTTGCTGGATAGAGTCATCTTGGATGTAGATCCTTGCCTTTCATGACTTTGAATACTTCTTTCCAGCTCCTTCTTGCCTGTAAGGTTTCTTTTGAGAAATCAGCTTATGGGAATGCCTTTATAGGTTAATTGTCTCCTTTCCTCTTGCTGCTTTTAAGATTCTCTCCTTATCTTTGATCTTGGGTAATGTAATTATGATGTGCCTTGGTGTGTGCTGTCTTGGGTCCAACTTATTTGGGACTCTCTGAGTTTCCTGGACTTATTGGAAGTCTACTTCCTTTGCCAGATAGGGGAAGTTTTCCTTTATTATGTTTTCATACAAGTTTTCAATTTCTTGCTCTTCCTCTTCTCCTGGCATCCCTATGACTCAGATGTTGGAACTTTTAAAGTTGTCCCAGAGGTTCCTAAGCCTCTCCTCATTTTTTTGAATTGTTTCTTCATTCTGTTCTGGTTGAATGTTTATTTCTTCCTGCTGGTCCAAATTGTTGATTTGAATCCTGGTTTCCTTCCCGTCACTGTTGGTTCCCTGTATATTTTCCTTTATTTCACTTTTCATAGCCTTCACTTTTTCCTCTATTTTGTGACCATACTCAACCAATTCTGTGAGCATCCTGATTACCAGTTTTTTGAACTCTGCATCTCAACAGTTTGGGTATCTCTTCATCGCTTTGTTGTATTTTTTCTGGAGCTTTGATCTGTTCTTTCATTTGGAATATATATATTTGCCTTGGCACACCTGTTATGTAGTAAGGAGCGGAACGTTAGGTATTGGCCAGGGCGGGGCAACCCATGTCACTGGGTTGTGGCAGAGGGGTCCAAAAGGGAACAATGGGGTTCCTCTGCTCTCAGACGGCTTTCGGTCACTTCCTCTGCTGCCCACAATCAAATTGGGCCCTTCTGGTGGTGATTCCTGGGCGTGGGTGTGTTTGTGTACATTCTAGGACTCTGTTGGTCTCTCTAACAAACTCTCCTGTGAAGCTGGCAGCTTCTTCTGCCGCCTCAACCCCTACAGATTTCTTCAGTTAGAGGTTTTGAGGTTGAACCCTGGGTTGTGTGGTCTGTCTAGTTCCCCAGTTTTTCCTCCAGGTTTATCCACACGTAAATATGGGACTGCCTGCTCTGCCAGCCACCATCTTGCCTGCCTCTGTCCTCCAGCTACCACCTTGCCGTGAGTCCTCTCCACCCTGGCTGCCCACTGCTACCCCTCCTACTGATCTGGATGAATGTTTCTTCTTTAACAACTTGGTTGCTGGACTTCCATACAGTTCAATTTTCTGGCAGTTCTGGTTATTTTTTTGTTTTTAAATTTGTTGCTGTCCTTATTTTGGCTGTGCGTGCAAAGAGGCAAGGTGTATTTATCTATGCCTCCATCTTGGCCAGAAGTCAAGAGAAAGTTTTTTAGTTTTATTTTTCCAGTGAAAATGATTTCATTCCCTGAGACAGGTAAAAGTTCTAAATCTATAATTCTATCCTTATATTTATATATTGCTATTTGTCCTAGTGCTTCTGAGCTTTAACAAGCCATTTATTTTTAGCTTTTATTTATTTGTTTTCAGAGAGAGGGGGTCAGAGGGATAAAGAGACAGAGAGAAACATCAATTGGTTGCCTCCCGTACACCCCCAGCCGAGGACCTGGCCCACAACTGAGGCATGTGCCCTACTGGAATCAAACCAGCAACCCTTTGATTAGCTGACCAGAGCTTAATCCACTCAGCCACACCAGCCAGTTAAAATAATATTTTTATCAATAATTAATTTAGCTACTGGAATTAGCTAAGCAGAAGTTCTGAGTAGTTACTTCCAAGAGGAAGAAGCTCTACGTAAACATGAGGATGAATTTCCTGTGACATGAAATTGGTTACTAAATCTTCTTTCTCTTGAGGTCATCAAAATACTTGGATTCCAGGCAGAGAGATACATTAGATGGGCTCTCAAGGCCATTCTCTGAGCCCTGAACACCATGAGTATATCCTAATGGGGTTAGTGTAGGTATCAGAAAGCTCCTGTATTATCTACAAGGCAATGGATTCTATTCTCAAAAATGTCCTTAATGGGAAGACAACTGAATACAAGGAACAATGCCGCCCATCAGCCAAACAGTACCTTAAAATAGTCGATAAGTGCTTTTGAATACTTTACAGCATGATCCCTTTTGAGTCGAAACATCCGCCAGTACAGGAGAGCCAGGCATCGGTAACTGCAGCAGAAGAAGAGAAATCAGCCCTGAAAGCATGAGTGTGTCCTTTGCAAATAAGACTTTTAAACAATCTTTTGTTTCAAGCACTCAATATTCATATCATGATTACATATATAATATACATACACATATGATTGTCAGTATCTGACCTTCCTTTTGTTCAGAAGATACACTTCAAAATTTCAAGGAGTTACTCCATAAGTAAATTTAACTTAGTATTAGCTTTATTGCTTTGTTGGGGTGTGGGCTGGCCATTTTCTTCGTCCACCACTAGAGGACAGTGTCTCCCCACAAGAGGAGTGAGGAAGCTCTGGGTCACAGCTTTCACTGCTCACTGGGGAGTTCCAGGGCAGAGCACCGCTACTTCCCTCTGGCACCCTGGCCTTGTGGGCCATCGGCTTTCCTAACAGAATTGCCTTTACCTTTAAACTACTTTACTTGATTATAATTAGTTCAAATAAAGGAACAGATATATGTTTTCTGAATAAAAACTATGTTGCAAAGTTATAATTATATGCTATTTGATATATTTATTATTTACATAGTAGTAATATTACATAATATTCATTATTAATCATCATCATTTGTTAATCCTAATATGGACCTTCAAGTTTTAAAAGAGTGCAGAAAGCACTTCCTGAGACATATGCTCTTTTTCTGGATCCTTTTCACTCAAAATTATCTGCTAACTCAGGTGCGGTACTGACATATTAGATTCCCAACACATCAAACAAAATGTAATGGTCTCTTAGCACATCAAACTCCAGATGATGTGATGGTACAGAACTACCTGAGGCCTTCTCTTTTTTGTATGTTGCCATATTTTATTTTTTGAGACTCGATTGCCTACCCTGTAGATCAGGGGAATATAAACCTTTGGAGTGCAAAATATTCTGGATCCTTATCACAGAAGGAACAAATGAAGAGGTGTCTTGTGATTTGGGGCAGTGGAGTGAGGTGTTCTGAGGAGATGTAATAGGGAAATTACTGTTATAACTACATATTCATTATCATTGTAATCATTTATAGATATAAAAATCTATTACATGTTGGTTAACATTTTAAAAGAAAAGCTTTTATTATGAAAGTGTCATGGGCTGCTCCTCAGTTTAGTGTGTTAATAACGTGAATGCATCATCTTCATTCAGTCATACTAATCTCACATGTAAAGAAACAGATGAATTATTTTGATTGCAACTAAAATGTTAAACACAAGAAAAATTACATTTGGCAAAATTCACATTCAGATCATTAAAACACAGACCTACCTGATTTTAACACACACACACACACACACACACACACACACACACACACGCGGATCCTTGCATAACAGCCCAGCCAATTTTCCATCACTGAGTGCATACCATGGCTGGTATAGCAGCAAGCAATAGGGTGGGCTCTCCCTGGCCAAAATTAGACGTACATTTGGTTTTGCATGTTAGAAGGCACTAGAAAAACATTATGCTAAAACATTAGCACTTGGTTTGCCAATGACCATGGATGTACAGGCTACGCAAGCTACTTTAAGCAGATATGATGCAACTCACCATAGTGCAGCCAGTTGTTTATCTTCTGGTGTGGCATTGGGTCCTGAGTGGGTTTTCAGTCTCATAGCATACCTAGAAAAAAGAAAAGAAAGCAAAACCAAAATTAAAAAGAAAAGTGATTGAATTCATTAGGATGACATTGGTTAATAAAATTATATAGGTTTCAAGTAAACAATTTTATACTACATTGTCTGTATACTGTACTGTGTGTTTACCACCCCAAATCAAGCGCCCTTCTGTCACCATTTATCTCACTTTCACCCTCTTCTAACTGCCCCACCCGCTTTCACTCTGCTAATCACCATATTGTTGTCTGTGTCTATGAGGGTTGTTTTTTTTTTTTCTCTTTTTTTTTTGCTTAATCCTTTTTCACCCAGCCACTTAAGGCCCCTCCCCTCTGACAGCTGTCAGTCTATTTTCTGTTCCTATGAGTCCGTTTCTATTTTGTTTATTTTTTCATTAGATTCCAGATATAAGTAAAATAATATCATATTTGAATTCTTTGACTCACTTATTCCACTTAGGATAATATTTTCCAGGTCCATTTAAGCTACTGCAAAAGGTGAGATTTCCTTTTTTATGGCTGAGTAGTATTCCACTGCATAAGTGTACCACAGCTTTCTCATCTAGTAATAGACACTTGGGCTGCTTCCAAATCTTGGCTATTGTAAATTATGCTGCAATGAACATAGAGTGCATATATTCTTTTGGATAGTGTTTTTGGTTTTTTCAGGTGTTATTTCCAGAAGTGGGATTGCTGGGTCATAAGGCAGGTCCATTTCTAATTTTTTGAGGATACTCTCTATTGTTTCCCACAGTGGCTGCACCACTCTGCATTCCCACCAGCAGTGCACAAGGGTTCCATTTTCTCCATATCTACACCAACACCTGTTTATGGATTTATGATAGCCATTCTGGCCTGTGTGAGGTGATAATCTCATTTTAACTTGCCTCTTTCTGATGGTTAGTACTCTCTGATGGTAAGCATTTTTTCATATGTCTATTGGCTATTTGTATGTCCTCTTTGGGGAAGTGTCTATTCAGGTCCTTTGCCCATTTTTTAAATTGGATTGTTTGTTTTCCTAGTGTTGAATTGTACACTTCTTTACATGTTTTGGAAATTAACCCCTTATCAGATGTATTGGCAAATATGTTCTCCCATTCAGTGGGTTGTCTTTTCATTTTGTTGATGGTTTTCTGTTGTGAAAACCCTTTTAGTTTGATGTAGATCCATTTGTATATTTTTTCTTTTGTTTCCTTTGCCCAAGGAGATACATCAGAAAAAATACTGCTACAAGAAATGCCCGAACTTTTACTACCTATGTTTTCTTCTAGAATTTTTTATGGTTTCAAATCTACATTCAGGTCTTTAATCCACTTTGAGTTTATTTTTGTGCCTGGTGTAAGAAGGTAGTCTAGTTTCATTTATTTTGCATTTTTCTGTCCCATTTCCCCAACGTCATTTACTGAATAGTCTGTCTTTATCTCATTGCATATTCTTGCATCAACTGTCAAATATTAATTGACCATAAAGATGTGAGTTTATTTCTGGGCTCTCCATTCTGTTCCATTGGTCCATGTGTCTGTTTTTATGCCAGTACCATGCTGTTTTAATTACTAAGGCCTTGTAGTATTGTTTGATATTAGGTAGTGTGATACTTCCAACTTTGTACTTCTTTCTCAGGATTGTTGTTGCTATTCAAGATCTTTTGAGGCCACAAATATACATTTTTTGGAATATTTATTCTAGTTCTGTGAAATAGACCATTGTTATCTTGATAGGGATTGCACTGAACCTATAGATTACTTTGGGTAGTATGGACATTTTAATGATGTTAATTCTTCTGATCCATAAACATAGTATATGCTTCCATTTATTTGTATCTGCTTCAATTTCTTTTCTTTCAGTGTCTTACAATATTTTGAGTACGGGTCTTTTGCATCCTTGGTTAAATTTATTCCTAGGTATTTTATTTTCTGATGCAATTTTAAGTGAGATTGTTTTCTTAGTTTCCCTTTCTTATAATTCACTATTGGTGTAAAAATGCAACCAATTCCTACATATTTATTTTGTATCCTGCTACTTTACTGAATTCATTTATCACTTCTGGTAGTTTTTTGGTAGGATCTTTAGGGTTCTCTATATACAGTATCATGTCATCTGCCAAATGACATTTTACTTCTTCCTTTCCAATTTGGATACCTTGTATTTCTTTTTCTTGTGTGATTACTGTGGCTAGGACTTCTGGTACTATGTTGAGTAACAGCAGTGAAAGCAGACGTCCTATCTTATTTCTGATCTTAAGGGAAATGCTTTTAGTTTTTGTCTATTGGGTATGATGTTGGCTGTGGGTTTGTCATACATGGCCTGCAGCATGTTGAAATATGTTCCAACTTTGCTGAGAGTTTTTATCATACATAGGTGCTGGATTTCATCAAATGCTTATTCTACCATTATTCATATGAAAATGTAGTTTTTATCCTTTATTTTGTTTATGTGGTATATCACATTTATTAATTTGTGCCAACCCTGCATCCCCAGAATAAATCCCACCGGATTATGGTGTATGATCTTTTTGATGTATAGCTGGATCCTGTTTGCTCATATTTTCTTGAGGATTTTAGCATCTATGTTCATCAGGGATACTGGCCTATAATCTTCTTTCTTTGTAGTGTCTTCATCTGGTTTTGGAATTAGGATAATGCTGGCCTCATAAAATGAGCTAAGCAATCTTCCCTCCTCTTGAATTTTTTTGAATAGTTTGGTATTAATTCTTTTTTGAATGTTTGGTAAAATTCACCTGTGAAGCCATCTGGTCCAGGAATTTTGTTTGTTGGGAGTTTTTTTTATTATAGCTTCAATTTCCTTAGTTGTAATCAGTCTATTCAGATTTTCTGATTCTTCCTGATGCAGTTTTGCATGACTGTATGTTTCTAGGAATTTATCCATTTCATTCAAATTGTCTCATTTGTTGGCATATAGTTGTTTGTAATATGTCCTTACAATCCTTTGAATTTCTGCAGTGTCAATTATTACTTCTCTTTCATTTCTGATTTTATTTATTTAGGTCCACTCTCTTTTTTTCTTGATGAGTCTAGTTAAAGGCTGGTCAATCTTGTTTATCTTTCTAGAGAACCAGCTCTTGTTTTGCCCATCTGTATTGTTTTTTTAGGCTATATATCATTTATTTATGCTTTGATCTTTATAATTTCCTTTCTCCTACTCACTTTGGGTTTTGTTTGTTGTTCTTTTTCTATTCTTTAAGTGTAAAAGTTATATTGTTTGAGATTTTCCTTGTTTCTTAAGGTAGGCTTGTAATACTATCAATTTCCCTCTTAGGATTGCTTTCACTGTGACCCATAGATTTTGGGTTGTGTTCTCATTTTCATTTGTTCCAAGGTAGCTTTTGACTTTTTCCTTGACCTCCTTGTTAACTCACTCATTGTTTAGTAACATGATATTTAGCCTCCATATCTTTGTTTTTCATTTTTTTCTTGTGATTGATGTCTAGTTTCATGCCATTATGGTCAGAGAGAATGCCTGCTATGATTTCAATCTCCTTAAATTTATTGAGACTTATTGTGTGTCTTAACATGTGTTTTATCCTAGAAAATATTCCATGTGCACTTGAAAAGAATGTGTGTTCTGCTGCTTTGGATTGAAATGCTCTGAAGATATCAATTAAATCCATCTGGTCTATTGTGTCACGTAAGGCCACCGCTTCCTTGTTGATTTTCTGTGTTTAAGATCTATCCATAGAGCCCTGGCTGGCGTGGCTCAGTAGACTGGGTGCTAGCATGCAAACTGAAAGGTCACTAGTCCAGTTTCCAGGCAGGTACATGCCTGGGTTACAGGCCCAGTCCCTGGATGCAGGTGTATGAGAGGCAACGAATGATATATTTTTTATCATTTTGAATATTCCATGCAATCCCTTCTGGCCTATAATGTTTCTGTTGAGAAATCTTCTGAAAGTCTTATGGCACCTCCCTTATGAGTAACTAACTGTCTTTCTCTTGTTGCTTTTAAGAATCTCTCTTTGTCTTTCATCTTTGACATTTTAATTATGATGTGTCTTGGTGTGGGCCTCTTTGGGTTCATTTTATTTGGGACTCTCTCTTCTTCATAGACTTGCATGTTTTTTTCCTTCACTAGGTTAGGGAACTTTTCAGTCATTATTTCATCAAGGAAGTTTTTGATCCCTTGCTCTCTCTTCTCCTTCTGGTACCCCTGTGATGCAGATGTTGTTATGCTTCATGTTGTTCCACAGGCCTCTTAAACTTCCTCCTTTTCAGAATTTTTTTCTGCCCTGATTGGGTATTTTCTGCTACCTTGTCTTGCAAATCACTGATCTGAGCCCCTGCTTCATCAAACATACTGTTTACTCCTTCTAGTGTCTGCTTCATTTCAGATATTATATTCTTCATTTCTGGCTGGTTCTTTTATATGGATCTATGTCCTCTTTAATGCTGTTTCAGTTCTTACCAAGTTCTTTGAACATCCTTATAACCATTTCTTTTTTCAGTTCTTATCTGGTAAATTGCTTGCCTCTATTTCATTTAGCTCCTTTTCTGGAGATTTCTCCTGTTCTTTCATTTGGGGCATGCTTCTTTGTCTTCCTGTTTTGGCTGCCTCTTTCTGTTTGTTTCTATGTATTTAGGTAGATCTGCTATGTCTTCCAGTTTTGGTAGGGTGGCCTTATGTAGTAGGTGTCCTGTAGGACCCACTGGAACAGTCCTCTTGATCACCTGAGCTGGGTGCTCCAGGAATGTCACTTGTGTGGGTTATTGTCTTGAGTGTCAGATGGTAAAATAACTTTCATTTCAATCATCAAATAAGATTTATAAAACTCATGGGGCAAGTTTATTGCACATATCCAAATTTTTCTTCTTCTGATGTTCTTTCTTCTTTCCTCATGCTCCAAGATTCCTTTTTTTGGTCATTTCCTTTCTGTTTGAGGAACTTCCTTTAGCTAATCTGTAAGGGAGGGTTTTCCTTAGTCTGAGAATATATTTGTTTCCTCTTCAGTCCTGAAAAATAAAGTTTCACTGAATCTAGAATTCACTGTTTGATAGTTTTTTTTTTTTTCTTTCAGCACTTGAAAAATATTGTGCTATTCTATTCTGGTTTCCACAGTTTCAGATGCAAAGTCTGCTGTCATTTGAATTGGTGTTCCCCTATAGGCGACATGTCATTTCTCTCTGGCTGCTATCAGGATTTGTTTTTCTTTGTTTTAGTTTTCAGTATGTAGTTATGATGTGTCTGCACATGCATTTTTTTTTTAGAGTTTATCCTATTTGGGTTCTTCTTAGCTTCCTGAGCCTGTAGTTTATGTCTTTTGCCAAATCTGGCAAGTTTCCACCATTACTTCTTCAAATACTCTTCAGTCCTACTGTCTTCCTCTATTTCTGAGACTTCCATGATATATGTTGCATGTTTTGTTATTAGGTTTGAGACTCTTATCTGTTTTTTTTTCATTCTATTTTTTCTCTGTTACTCAGATTGGGTTAATTCTATTTCCTGTTCATTGATTCTATCCTTTGTCATCTCCACTGTGTTACTGAGCCATCCAGTGAGATTTTTGTCTCTGTCAGTTAGTTTTGGAAAGAATTATTTCACATAATGAGTATTAGACATTATTCCAAGAAATCGAACTGTATAAAAACAAAACATGTGACAAAGGTTTCTCAGTAGGGTTAACAGATGAAATCCCTTTAATGGTTCATGAAAGAGATGATAATGATGTGCCTTTTCAGGTCTCCATCATGGAAGGTAAGCATCTACCACCAACTGTCTTGATGTGCTTCCATCAGAAACCCTGCTTCTGCTCACATTACATGTCTTAATCCGGGTTGTGAAATGATGCTCATACATAAGTCTTACACTGCAACAATGTCAGGACCCTCTGAGATAGTATATCATAGGATAAACTTCATTTCCTAAAATTCCCCTGAATCTTCTTTCCTTTCATTAAATACTCTGAATCATTATTGATGGAATTAGAATTGAGGTTATACTAACATGAATCAGATTTTTAAAAAGCAGCATAGAGGTGATATGAGTTAAAAATCTGCTACTTCCTAGCTGGGTGAAGTAGGCATTCGTGTCTCACTCAGACTCAGCTTCCTTCCTGCAGCAATTGGGCATTATAGGAGCTGCCCTGCCTCACTCACAGACAGCAAAGGAGGCAGGGGGTGTGAAAATGTCATGCAAAATTTTATATTCTTACTTTTGGAGATGAACACTGGTTCTTGGTAGCTGATAATGCAAGCTGACATTCTTTTCTCTACATTCAGAGTACTTAAAAACTTTTCTCACTCCCCCACCAATCTTCCCCCACTAAGAAGAAAACAGCACTTACCTTATAAGCTCCACTGTTTCTGAATACATTGTGTAAGGAGACTTGGATTCCATTGGACCCTGTTCCATTGCATTTCCACACTCAATGAACGACAAGGCTGCTTCAGCATAGTTCAATGCCTTTCCAAACTTTTCCACCTGAAAAAGAGTTAACATATTGTCTTCTTTAAGTACATTTTTTTTTATTTTTTTAAGATTTTATTTATTTATTTTTAGAGAGGGAAGTGAAGCGGGGGGAGAGAGAGAGAGAGAGAGAGAGAAACATCAATGTGCGGTTGCTGGGGGACATGGCCTGCAACCAAGGCATGTGCCCTGACTGGGAATCGAACCTGCGATGCCTGGTTCGCAGCCCGCGCTCAATCCACTGAGCTACACCAGCCAGGGCAGTACATTTTTTTTAAGAAACAGCATTTTCTATATACTTTATTTGAGAAACCCAACTTTTGAGTTCCAAATTCCTATGAATGAAGCTGAGAGAAAAAAATGGGATTCTTTCTCCTCTATTATCTTCATAAATTGCCGCTGGTTTAGGATAAGTGAATGGTTACAGACAGAATTGTACCAAGTTCATATAACAACTGCCAATCAGAACTGTTCAGAACTTCATTGTTGCTCTAATTTCTATTTTCCTCTTTCTAACTCCTAACAGCTTGGCAACTTCATTCCTTGTCCCCTCACGCCATGCTAACTATATGGCAAAGTTGGTGGGCCTGATTCTATATAACAGTTTTCACACTTTTTTTTTTTATACTCCAACTTTAATGATTTCTGGCCTTCATTATTACCTTTCACATTATCTGGGACATTTCCATCTCCATGCCTTCTTCCTGTTGTGTGTGTGTGTGTGTTTAGTTATTTCTTTAAGAGTTAAGACCTCACTTAAGGGTGAGAGCAAGGAGAGAAAATGAGAGGAGATAAAACGCAAGGCAATATTTCAGTTTAGCTAAAATGGGATACAGAATTGAAATGTAATGAAAAACATGTTTTGGGGTTTACATGGGGTTGTCTAAATTGATGTCAAGCTTTCCCTACAACAGTAAGAATCAGCTTTATATTCTGAGGGTCTCATAAATCTAAATTTACACATCAAGTTCTTGGTTCCATTCATTGTTACTCTCTGTGGATAATTACCTACTCTAAGTTTGAACTGTATAATCTTTCTGGTTTTCAAATATTTACTCATCAATCAAAATAGGATTACACAAATACTCTAACTACTAATGTAAGTCTTGCCTCTAAAAAAATTATCATTCATAATGATACCTTAGAAAACAGAATGCTTATAGCAAAATTCTCCCTCATTAGCAAATCAAATTCTTAAATAGCTTATAACCCTAACAGGCTATCGAGCAATATTTCTTAGCAACACTTTGAGATTAAGGAAGTCATTCATTCATTATTTTCTTAAGCAATCAATTCTGTACTATGTGCACTTAATACACACAAGTTCCTTTCAGGGACATTTAAAACATTTAGAGAGAAAAAATGCACATCCATATTTCATAGTACAGTTTATAGTACAAGGCAGCCTGTGATTAACTCAAAATGCCAAGCAAGGAGACTAATGCACATGAGATGGTAGGAAGGGTGCAAGTGATGGGGCTATAGAGGATGGGAGGCCTAGGGAAAAGACCTGAAAATGACACTGGGAAGGAAAGGATTTGGGGAGTGTGCTGAAGATGTGAGTGTACCTGAAAGCGAGAATGTCTAAGTATGTGTGAGCTATGAGTGTGTATGTGAGTGTGAGATTCTACAAGTGCAAAGTCCTGCTGGGGCATGAGCAAGGTATGCGTAGAGGCTGTTAAGGGCCAGCCAAGCTGAAGCAATGTTGGGATAGGCAAGATGACACTGAATGAATAATCCTTATAATCCTTGGGTGATTTAGGAAGAAATTTTCATTCTGCTCTAGAAATTCAATGCTCTTCTCCAATAGTGACCATGCTTCAGCTTCTTCAGGTGACCAGAACCCTTCATCCAACTGTGAGATTGTGAGGGCAAGAATGGTACCTTCTCTATTTTCTAATACTCTGGTTATTTCCCTTGTACATTGGTATACCTAGGCAGTGATCTTCATACAAATAAATATTTGATGAGCAACATCAATAGCATTGGAAGAGGAGTGCTGGTATGGTTTGAACACCTTCGACACTGGAATAATATGATAAAGGCCATTTGAAATGCCTTTTTTATCTCCAACTCCCCAATCTCAGTTATAAATGCTGGAGGGGAACAGAACTGTTACTCCCAGGCAGGGAAGAGTCCCCGTGGATGAAACTTCAAGATGCAATAACCATATGATATCTTTTAGAAAAAAACAGAAATTAAAAACAATCTAATGCCTGAAAAGCTTCAAGCTTTCCAAAACAGTGGATTATCCAAGTAAAAACGTTATTTTTTGCAAACATCAAATCATGGTGACTTTAGAGTCTTTTCTGCAGAATAATCATTTCTGTGTTGCAAGGCTGCAGAGACGTATTCATTTTGGCAGATACACATGAAGAACATGAGTCTTTTTGAAAAGGGATTAGATCCTGAGACCAAGCCAAGAGTTGGCCAGGCTAAGAAGACAAAAATGCAAACCTAGATTTTATTTTAAAGAAAAAAAAATACACCACCCACTGACTCCACTGCTTGTAGTTACTATTCAAACCTTAGAACTAAATTAAAATATTCGTTTATCCAGGGCTTTTTCCCAGTCAGACATTATTTGGTTGAAGTCATAATTTACTGGGCTATGAGCACTTGATTGCATAAACATTTTCCCATTTAACAGACCCAGCCATCCTTGTAATAGATTTTATAATTATACCGGCTATATAGCCCCAGTGACGAAGGTGCGGTACAAAAACATAATGTGGAAGAACGGATCTGGAAAGAAGAGAAACTTACCATTGCATCTGCTTTATGCTTCATCCGTTTAGCTTCTTGCATAAAATAATCTGCACTGCGTGGCCTGCAAGGAGAGGACGACACTGCATGTCACTGCTGTGGAAGAGCAAGCTTGTGACAGTACTCCTTTCGTTTACTCACAATTTAAAAACTGCGCTTAGCAGGGAATCAAGTACTTTTTGCATTTCCAAATTACTGCCCATATGTAAAGTACCACAATTATATTTTGCTTAAGTTAGCAATTCAAAATGCAGTCCATGTTGATAGTCTACATTTACAGTGATTTTAACATGGTTCTCCAGCGCCTAATTTGTGAATCAGATTTTTTATTGCATGGTTAAGAAAACAAGTAAAAAATCTTATTTCACATGATGTTTACATAAAACAACTGCTTTTTAATGAGGTAGCAAATATACCTCATAATAATTGTATGGATATATATGGGTGAGCATATTTATGTACCCTTATGAAAATCAGTGTCATTTATGTGTTTTAATAGTACCTAGAGTTATATGTATCTATATATAATTATTTTAAAGCTTCACAGTGAGAAACGGAAAGAGATAACGCAGCATGATTACATTCAGTAGAATGAAGGTAATTGTAAAACGATGTCTGCCTTGTAACAATGCAAACGTGGCATGATTCTCCAGAGCTCTGATTAGCTAGCTGGTAAATATTAACAGCAGACATGTGTGTTATTAAAGTGGTAACTCTGGCCAGCACTGATTCTGATAGATTCCATGCTGGAAGATGCAGTAATTCATCCAGAGACTGATCTGAGTGTGTGTAGTAACTTCAAGTTACACTAAGGTACTCATTAGGCAATAAATACTTTTACATGCTTAATCTGATAGATTTTAAAAAATCTGCATACTTTAGGTGATATCGGCTTAAATATTTTTTATATTATGGGCAGCAGTTATGCTCTTATGTAATCAATAAACTTGGCCTGTTTATGAATATCCAATATAAGCCAGGCCTCCCTGAAAGGGAGATAAGATGTAAATAGTAATGTTAACCATGGACTGTGTAACCTATTGTCACATGCTTATTTTGAACTGCTTTCTTTTAGATTCTAATAGGTCTTTATCCTTACGTAGTTATTAGTTAGTCAGAACATCTTTTTATCCCCAAAAGTCAAAATACTTAGAAAAACTATGAATATAATGTTGCCAATACCACTGCCATCCAAAAGTATTATCCTCATTGTAATGGTTTTAATCAATCAATTAATAAATCAAACAAATAAAGGAACTGGGATAACAGCAAATAGTTTCAGGTCATAGGTCACAAATCACTGAAGAAAAAGATACTGGTTTTCTGTCTCACTTCCCCATAAAAAGCTGTCAGGACTGTGGTACTGTGCTGAAAATATTTAACTTCTCTAACAAAGAAATGAGGAACACAGTTGCAGGAGTTCCCTAATGCATATAATTAAACTCCCATCATTGGTTCCTTATCCCTTTACCATTCCTCCTGCCACTCAGGCCTGCAAACTCCCGTTCATCTTGCTGCGTCTTCACTGGAGGGTGAGGACTGCAGTTTCTGCCATTGGAAGGCCCTACTCCTACCAGCTCTGGGTTCTTTAGTTCATTTCCTAGCCATCCTGACTCTTTCATCTAAGGGCTTTCGTGACACTTACATGGTGGTTTTCCTTCTTTGTCCCCATATTGACCTTTGATCACACATTGACTATCTGTTTGGTCTTTGACTCCAGTTCTGGTAGTCTATATCATTTTTGTTGGTGGTGGCTTTTAATGGACTTTATATTTTTGGAGCCACTGTGGGTTGACGGGAAGCAGAAAATACTGAGGGTTCTAGATGCCTCCTGCCTCACATGCTCACGGACTCCCTTCATTATTAACACCCCCCAGCACGGTGGTACGTTTGTTACAATCAGTGAACCTACACAGATGTATCATCATCACCCGAAAGTCCACAGCTTACCTTAGGTTCATTCTTAGTGTTGTACATTCTATGGGTTTTGACAAATGTATAATGATATTTATCCACCATTATAGTATCACACAGAGTAACTGCACCACTGGACAATATGGGCGATGCCCGAAATATCCTCTGCACTATTTTTTTGGTTTCCTTTTGCTTCATGCCCCAAAGTGGAAGACCAGACCCCACCTCTAGCCCAAACCCATGCTCCTCCAATCTATCCCAGACCTTAACCTTTGAGTAACATTTGTAAAATATGGCTTTCATTAGATCACCACCCTACTCACAAACCTGAAATCAATCTCCAGGGCCCATGACCCCTCAGTTCAGGCTTCCAGTAATCTAACCCAACTGTCACTCACCAAGGCCCTTCACCACAGGGGCTGTATCCTCACTGCCTTAACATGTCATTCCTGTCTTAGAAGCTCTGCTCACTCTCTTTCTCCTGCCTGGAATACTTTCCTCTCTGCTCATTCACTGAGTGCTCATTCATTGAGTGTCTACTATGAGCCAAATGTCACTTTTCCCTCAAATTTTACCACCATGAGGCCTTCTTGGTAACTTTGGTCCACACTCATGTCTTTCTTTCCTAATCTGAGACACTGCCTCTTGTTTGTACTATACTCTGGGCACTTAATTATCTTCTGAGCTGTACAGGGCTCCATCACTGCATACATGCAACTTTGCAGCTGGCACCTTTTCAGCAGAGGCTATGCTGTAGGCCTCTTTGCTCTTTCCCACCCTGTAGTTTTAGGCACATGGGAGAAGGTAAACGAATCCCCTTTGAATAGCACTGAATTCATTTTGAGCTGAGAAGAGAGTGGTGGCTTCTGATGGCAGCAACATAGCCAATGAGCCAGAGAACGTCTCCATGGCAACCTGAAATTCTCTACATCATTATCTGCTCTACACTCTTGTATATGAGGTTGGTCATTTTTTTTCTTGCCCTGTTTGGTAGGTCTTGTTGCTAACAGATCATCATTTTAAATGCATTTCATTTTCATGAAAGGATTCTCTTGATACTAAGCTATGACATCTTAGTTTTCATGAGCTTTCTAAGTTACCCTTATGGATAGCAGTGGCTCCTAATCCCTATATGGGGTCCTCAATCAATGCTGTTTTTACCTGCGGCACATGAATGTATTTTTAAACCTGATATGGAGGCTAAGTCACAAACTCTCACAATAGTGTATGTGGATAAGTAACACATCTAATTTTATGAGAATATCATAGCAGCTACAACAGTAACCTGAGCTGCTGAAAAAAATGTATCATCCAGAGGCCATTTACAACACATTAGTTAGAATTCTCATCTCTGCATATAACGGAGAGCTCATTACACTGATTCACTGAAGATTGCCTGATGACTGGCCCATTTTCTCCTTTTAGGTGATTTCTAGTGTTACACTCCCACACCAGATCATTATAAAGGTAAGGGGACTGATGGGACGTCACCCAAATTGCCCAGCGGTGCAGTGGATGCATGCTCTCACGAAGGCATCACTTCAACTGCAACGTTCAAGCCAGGAGGAAAGTAAAATTGTTGTCACTGTTTTGGCAATTACAGAATAGAGCACGGCAAAGGCACTAAAGTGAAATCTAATTACCTCAGTGTTCAAACAGATTCGTCATCTAATCTATTTTGTTTACACCGAAAACCTATAATTTTTGTTTCTTGTTTAGATAATAACATTCTTTACATTGTTTCTTCTGATGGCATTCTGTGAGGATACCTGAGCAAACCTGATTAAAGTTCAATTAAGCATTACACATGTAATAGTGTATCTGGGGCTTTTCAGAAATAGAGCTTGTGTGATCCAAACAGGCGAAGCTTAGCTGCACACACCTTTGTTACGAGCTCCCAGCAGCAGAACAGCCTGAGCACTTGATCCAAAGAGAATGTTTTCTTTTTCCCTTTCTTCTCCTCGTCCTCCCGCCACCCCACCTACAAACACACAACCTTGGCTCTGAGCAGCAACTGGGTTTGAGCCACCCTGATCTTTTTTCTGGGGAGAGGGTTAGAGCAACCCTGCTCTCTGTTCTCCTTGGTGGCGAGATCCAGCTGAACGCGCTCCCATGGAGAGGCTGGCGGAGTCCTTTCTGTAATTCCTGCCTCTGGGAAACAATCCCCTAGAAGGACCAGCCTGTTCAGTGAAAGCGGGCGGGGATGAGAGCTCAATGTGTTTGAACAAACAGCTTCCTTGGCATAGCAGAAATCTGAATAATTTTCTTAGAGAAGTTGAAATCCAAATCAGAGAAGTAGGCAACTGCATACCAAGTCAATTCATCATCTGACATCCTATCAGCTTGTCATTTGATAAGCCCCAGAGATGTCACAGTGTCCCAAGCTCTGGGGCACTTTTTTTACAAAGAGGAATGTGTAAAAAGTTGGCAGATGGGAGAGGAGTTGGGGGCGGGGTGGAAAAGGTGAAAGGATTACAAGTACAAACTCACAGTTACACTATAGCCACAGGATATAAAGTACAGCGTAGGGAACATAATCAATAACATTGTCATAACTATGTATGGTGCCAGATGGGTACTTAAATTATTGCGGGATTACTTTGTAAATTATATACATGTCTAACCACTATGCTGCACAACTGAAACTAATACTGAATGTCAACTCTAATTGAAAAAAATTAAGCAATTATAATATTTTGATGCACCAAGTAAGTGATACTATTGATGGGGGCACTTCAGAGTCAGCAACTCCAGGCGAAGTGTTGGCTTTATGGGTCCTTCCTGGAGGAAACAGGTGAACTGCATTTAAGAAGCAAGGATTCAGATGCAGTGTTTGTTTCTATAACCTTGGTGTTGGCTGGGACCCCAGAGTCCCTGGAACCTGGCTTCTCAGAAGTGCCAGTGATTATTCACTGTGTCTCTCACAGCAGCAGGCTCTTGCAGACAACGGCTTCTCCTGGCCATGCACAGAAAACAGTGTGTGCTTTCCAGGATGCACAGGCGAGTGCAGCAGGGTTTGTTATTTCATCAAAAGCAACTTCCTGGTGAGGTGGAAACTTATCAGTTCTATTGTTGTTGTAGTCTGGGTGTGACATTTAAAATAGAATAATTTTACAAAACCCTTAAACAGGTCAGAGAGGTAAGATTTCCAATGGGGAGATCTGAATTCTTTGTCCCCCATCCCCCAAGCGTAGTCCCTATTTTCTTTCTCTTTGTTTTGGTTAGAATAAAATAAAGACCTAGCTAAGAGACAGGGATTTTGTAATGGAAATAATTCCATATGAAGAACATAAAGGTGACTAATCAGGAAAGGTGGGGTCCAGCTGTGGAGCATCTGGGAAGGGGAGACCCTCAGGAGAAGAGCAATGGCCATGGCAAGCCCTCATGGGAGCACCTTGCCTTGAAGTCATGTCACCTACTCAGGGATTTCATCTGGTGTCCTTTGACTAAGTCATGCTGCAAGAGAGCTGACCTTTTACATGCAGGAATCTTCCCATCCTCTATAAAATTAAAATCCTTTTAGCTATGAGACTGCCGGGCATAATTACATTACAAATGCCAAGTTTCTCTTCCCTCCCCACCAGCCGCATTTCCTACGCCATGGCCTTCAGCGCCTCGTGGCAGAGGGGGTCAGTTCTCAATGTTGGGAGGTTTACGGACTTGGCCTCCTGTTACTGATGCCATGGGACAGATGGGACGTTTGGCAGTTTGGCTGAATGGGATGATCGTGACCGACTTCCTTGTGAAATGTGGGTTAGAGACGGCACATCCTCCTGGGAGCAGCAGGCATCCTGGCACTCAGGTTCCCTGGCTTCCCAGCGTGGCAATATGGCTGGTGGGAACAGAGGCTGCATTTTCCAGCCAAGTATTTCACCACTCAGGACTTCTGCACAGAGGCCTTCATGACACGGTTGTTCTCTCTCAATTTTCTCTGGCCAAGAGCTCCCCTGTCACTAATTATGACACCAAGTAATTTATAGCTCCTGGCTTTGCACTAATGAGATCAGTTTCTAGGCTATGAGTTGAATTAAGTGCTGTCACTCACTGACATAAATTCTTATGATTTTTTTTAAACAAAAGTTGGGTAATCGCACCAGTGTCACCTTAAAACCATGGCTGTCAAGTAGTGAATGTCATACATGGCTAAATGTCAGCAGAGGTGGTGCAGTCACTGCCACCAACCTGAGCCTGCAATTTATGCAGAACAAGCTGACCTGGATCACATTTTAAAAATGTGTTATTCTGTTCAGTTCCATCTGCATCCTGAAGGCACAAACTGGTGCCTGTTTAATTGGTAAGTAACAAAGAAAAAGGGGCCTGGAAGCCTCTGTATTTAACTTTACCTGCATGTACATTCCTTACATTCACGACAAAAGAAAAAAAATGCAGGCTTTATACCTCCCTCCCCTGAATGTTGTTATAGTTCAGCAGGATTCATTCAACGCTTGTTCCTGAGCGCCCACAGGATTCAGTGGTTGTCTGAATCGCATGTTTATTCAATCATTAACGAGTATTTCTAATACAAAAGAATGAGTTGACTCTTTTAAAAAGCTACATGGTAGGGCTTTAAAAATTAAATGACAGTGTAGCATCTGTTACTATAACTGGATTTCCTGCAATTGTATGGTACTTGAGAGCTAATTCTCTTGTTCTTTTCTTCTACTGGTTGCCTTCCTTGGTCATTTCATGGCTTGCTGACACCTTGAGTAAGAAGTCAAGAAAAGTCATAGGAATCAGGTCCTCATCTGTCCAGGAGGCTGCTCATGAGGAAGCTCCCACAGAAGGCAGGTGAGAGTGGAGCTGGAGGAGGCTCGTGTTTTGTGGTCCCAGGGGACCTTTCTGGGGAGGCCACCCCCATGTCTGCCTCTCCCATGAATTAATAGCTGAGAATTAATTATACATCATAGATCCTTTCTGCCACTGTACCTGGCACTTAGTAAGCGCTTAGCACATACCAATCGAACCTGGGAAACATTTTACACAATTTTAGGTAACTTTCTGGCCCAGGGACCTCATATAGCACAATCTTTTTCACTGTTTCAAAGCAGACACAATGCTTATTTCTGCTTTTCAAACTTGAAGAATCTTCTGAGGACTTTCTTAGTTTAGTGGTTGAGTGGCTGCTTGAGTTGCACGTTTATTGCACTGTTATGGATTTCAAATCAGTTGGGACACAGGGCAACTGGAACACAACATCTTTCTCTCCCTATGATGGATATGTAAGAGTGATTTTTAAAATTCTATTATAGCTGTATCCATAAAAGGAGAAACAGTTTTATTGTAGCTGTCAGCCAGAAAAATTAGGCATATTGCTAATGGGAAGAATGCACAATAACAGCCTTTTTGTTGATACACAGAGTGACAAAATTATATTAGTTTGCAGCCCCAATAGATTGAGAAACATTTGCTTGTATAAACAGTTCAAGAAACTGCAGATTGAAGTAGAACTACTTAGTTGTCACTGTGTCAGACTTAGCTTTGTGGTCCACACATTGGAAAATTCCTTACGTTTTCATTTTCTGTGTGTGTGTGTTTCAATACCACACACCTTTAACATTACCTGCTGGAAATGTCTGATGATTTAGGCACCTCAGTTCCTAATGTGCCTTAGTGTCTGATCACATTGTTAGATTATGGCTTCCAAATGCAAATTTCCATGTGGTTATTAAACACAATTCTAATGTCCTGTCTCTACAAACAGTTAAAGCTCACATGAACAATTCGCACCACCAAACCCTAATTATATATGTAGTTGACCAACTGATTGTATTCACATTACATTCCCCCTACCTAGGGGATTAATGATGACAAAAGAAGAATTCCATGATGCTCTAAATTAAATTACAGTGGGCAGAGAGAGAGACAAGAGTAATTATGCAGTTAATAGCTGCGTGCCAACTAACAACAGACTGCTCGCACTCCAGAATGTGTGCTGGAAAGCTCTGAGTCACCTCCTGCGCAAACAAAAGACGCCGCCGCGCCGTGAGTACGCATGAGCTTTCAGGCCCGTTACCCATAACCCATCAGAAATAGTGATGATCTCTTCCTGACGGGCTGTGCCCCTAGCCGAGGACTGACTCTGCTTCACCTTCTCCTGCCCTCCATTTATAACCAATGCTAATTCTTTCAAAACAACTTACATCTTCTTTCCCCAAAACATCCAAAAGAATGGGTCAACTCCAGGGTGGCACACATGTTGCCTCCTTCACTGTCCCTGTTGCTGGTGGATTAGACTGCACTGCACACGCCAGGACCTGGTCCTGTTGTGACTAGCATTTGGTTCAATAAACCATTTTCTTGAAGAAAAGCTTTGGTAGCTTGTCCCTTTTATCATGATAAAATGTCCATCCTTTTCTCTTGTTACCATTTTTATCTGATAATCTATATTTTGGATATAAGTATGGCCACATCCACTTTTTTGTGGCTGTCATTTGCTTGGAGTATCATTTTTCACCCTTTCACTTTGCGTCTTACTTGTTCTTGCAGCGGAGATGTGTCTCCTGAAGGCAGCACATGGTTGGGTTTTGCTTTTTGATCTAATCAGCTGCTCTGTGCTTTTAAATGCAATCCCTATTATATCCCAATGTCATTTTTTAAAGAAATGGAACAAAAAAAATAATAAGATTTGTATAGAACTACAGAAGACCCCGAATAGCCAAAGCAATCCTGGAAAAAAAAGAACAAAGCCAGAGGCATCACACTCCTTGACTTCAAATTATATAACAAAGGGATGATAATCAAAACAGTGTGGTATTGGCAAAGAACCCAGGTACACAGACCAAAGGAACAGAACTGAGAGACCAGAAATAAACCCACATACATGTGAGCAAACAATTTTTGACAAAGAAGCCAAAAACTTACAATGGATTAAAGAAAGCCTCTTTAATAAGTGGTGCTTGGAAAATTGTAAAGTCACATACGAAAGAATAAAACTAGAGTGTTCTCTGTCACCATCCACGAAGCTTAACTCAAAATGGATCAAAGACCAAAATATAAGACCTGGGACAATAAAATACATAGAAGAAAACGTATGGACCTTGGTCTTAGAGAGGGTTTTACAAATTTGACCTCAAAGGCAAGGGAAGATAAAGCAAGCAAAAACAAATGAATTAGGCTACATCAAACTATAAAGCTTCTGCACAGAAAAAGAAACATCATCAAAAAAAGGGCAAACAACGGAATGGGAGAAGATATTTGCAAACAACACCTCTGATAAGAGGTTAATATCCAAAATGTATAAAGAACTCACACAATTCCCAAACAATAAAAACCAAACAATCCAATTAAAAAATGGGCATAAAACCAGAACAGAAAATTCTTCCAAGAAGACATGGCCAACAGGTACATGACAAGATGCTCAACTTCATTAGCTATTAAGGAAATGCAGATCAAAACTACAATGATACGCCACCTCACACTGTTAGAATGGCTATTATCAACAAGACAAATAATAAGTGTTGGAGACATTGTGGAAAAAAAGGAACCCTCACTCACTGCTGGTGGGAATGTAAACTGGTGCAGCCACTACGAAAAACAGTATGGATGTTCCTCAAAAAATTAACAATAGAGCTATCATATGACCCAGCAATACTTCTTCTGGGTATCTACTTGAAAAATTTGAAAACATTTATTTGTAAAGATATATTTACTCCCATGTTCATTGCAGCATTATTCACAGTGGCCAAGATATGAATACAACCAAAGTGTCCTTCGACAGATGACTGGATGAAGAAGATGTGGTACACATATATGACAGAATACTACTCAGCCATAAGAAAAGATGAATTATTGCCATTTGCAATAACATGGATGGATCTTGGGAATATTATGCTAAGCAAAATAAGTCAGACAGAAAAAGTCAATAACCATATGATTTTACTCATATGTGGGATATAAAACTGAAAACAACAAATTAATAAACAAAAACTCACAGACACAGACAACAGTGTGGTGGTTACCAGAGGGGAAGAAGGGCTGGGGGGAGGCAGAATAGGGTACAGTGGTCAAATATATGGTGACAAAAAGAGAATTGACTTTGGGTAGTGCACAAAGTCAAGTCTAGGGTAATGAGATATACAGATGATCTATTATAGAACTGTACACTTGAAACCTATATAATTTAGTTAACCAATGTCACTTCAATACATTTAGTAAAATTAAAAAAGGAAAAACTTTGGGCCATGAAAATTTTTTGTGTAACAATGACCTCCTCCCTCGCTGCCTGGGTCAGTGGAGAAGATGAGGGGTGAGGCAGTGGTGCGGGCCGGGAGGAGGGTGTGCATGGGGCTGAGCACAGCTACAGCAGCCATGGGAAGAGGAGAAAAACACATTCCTCCTGGGCCACCCTTAACCTTCCGTACATCCATGACCTTGGAACATGTTCAGTAAATAAAACTAACAGTGTGTATTTGGCTTTCTAAGCCCCAAATCTGTGCCCAGATTAGTTCACTGAAGCCCAGGTAATCCTTGAGAATCACAGCTCATATTCCTATTTCTCAGAGACATCTACAGAGGTGATAAATAGTCCTTCTACACTGGGGTGCCATTAGGGCTGGAGAAGTGGAGGGGAGGTAGATGAGAATGGAATAGTTATCATGTCTGCACAGTGCTTTCGATTCTCCAAAAGAATGATCTTAGGAGTGATCATCTAACTGGGTCCTAAGAGGAGTCCCTGAAGACAGATGTCATGACTATCACTTTTTTTATGATTAGGAAGCTGAGACTTGGAGACATTTAGAGCCATTTAATTTTCTGATTTTGGGTGGGGTTAGTGGTTTAGTGTCTGTCCCCTTGGTTGGACTGTAGCCAATCTGGCCTGAGGGCAGGATCTCTCATTATCACACACTGCTGCCCCTCAGGATTTAAAGTAGTGCCTCACACAGAGATGGACTGGGTGCTTGGTGAGCAGCTGACACTGAACACGGGCATCAGGCCAAACTCTTGAAACCATATTCTGCCTTGCAGGTTTGTCCTTGACAAGCATTTTTTCTGAGAGCCTAAATAATTTTCAGTATCATTTTTATCATTTCTCATTTGTTATTTTCAGTTCTAGAGCATTCCAGGATATTATTTTTATTTATCTGCTTCTCTTGTTTCTCCTACTTTTAAATTGATGCTGGGAATGGGAATTATACTTGGGTTTCAGTGCTAGGATTGGGTGTAGGATGACAGGATATTTTTTCTTGTGTAAGAATTGTTTGTACTGTTATAAAGAATATAGCATTTTAGAGGAAAAGAGCTTCCAGGAGTGAATCACTATTATTCTTTGCCTGTTATAATTTACCAAAACAAAAATGCTTCTCTTTATGGTAACATACAACCACCAACAGTCGTAAATACGGTGCTTAGAACAAAAGACTTGTAATGTCATTTGCCTTAGCTTCCTGACGTCCTGCATGTTACCACTGGTCTTTCAGCTGTTGGAACCTCCCACCAGGACCCAGGGGCCCATTCAAAGTTAAGCTGCCCTTTGAGTGGGCAACATTTAACTGACCAAATCACATAAGAATGGCCACATGTAAGTTAGATGCATATAACACTCTACCTGTGGAATTTCTATTTCATGTTGTCCCTCACCCTATCAACAAGAAGTCCGCACTTACATATCATCGAAGACAAGTTTCTGCCTCTTGCAGTCCCGGTGGCCATTGGAGCCTGGAGACCACGGCTCTGTCTGTGGCCGCGATTTGTGCAGAACATTTTCCGAATTGTGGTGAGCTGCTTTCTAAACAACAAACAACATACCAGTTTTTGAGAAACCGGCCACTTGGCTGAAAGAGCAACCTATTACACAGAATATCCCGTGTTCTGTACTCTATATTAGAATCAGTGGTGCTTTATGCTTAAATAAAGAAAAAGAAATATGTGTATTGTAGGTCTCAAGATGAGGGCTTTCCTATACAGGGGTGGGCAAAAGTAGGTTTACAGTTGTTTGTATGGAAAGTAATACAATAATTTATAAACAATAATATAAGAATAATGTAAGAATAACTCTGTTTTGTGTACTCACAACTGTAAACATACTTTTGCTTCACCCTGTGTGTTGTCCAATGTCATTCTCATAACAGTATCAGAAGGGAAGGCTTAGTATGGCCACTCTCACAGATCCAGACACTGAGGTTTGGTGAGGGTAAGTAAGTTGTCCAAGCTCAAACACCTACTGTGGGTGGAGGCCCAGGGTTTAGCACTCAGGCCCCTTCTTTTCTCAGTTGGCTAGACCAGTGCTTCTCTAAGTTGACTCTGCATGAGAATCGTTCAGGGGCTTGTTACCACAGACAGCGAGACACCACCTCCAGAGTCTCCGATTCAGTCTGGGGTAGAGCCTGAGAACATGCATTTCCAACAAGGTCCAGGTGATGCTGGTCCAGGGACCAAGTGCGCAGAACCACTGAGCTGTAATCTACAGTCCCTCATGCAAGAGAAGTTGTTCAGGTGAAAAACTGACTAGTTCTCATTCTGTTGTTAAGATTAGGAAAAGCCAGAGGGAAATACTAGAAATTATCTAAAATATGTTTTAAAAAGGAACACTATTGATCTGTGGAAAAATTAAAAAAGTCTAACTCTTGGGGATACAAATATTTACAGAGCGTTCATTGCATGTAACACATGGATCAGAAAACAACTGTCTTTGGCTATGAAGTTCAAATCAACTCCTCTGCAGTAATTAAAACAGAGTGTATACAAATGCTTCTTTAAACATGGGCTGAGTTTACGTATAGATCGAGCCTTTTCGTTAAAAGAGCCTCTTGTGCTCTGTGCATTTCCTTCTTGGCAGGCACAGAGGTTAATCATGGATGTGTGACCCTGGTCTAAGTGGCTCTCCTCAGCTAGACGGGAGGTTTCAGGAAGGCATGGACAGAACCTGTGAGATCATCACTGCATCCCTGTTGCTTGGCACAGTGTCTGGCACACGGTAAGTACTTGCTCAATAACCATCTAGTGAAAGAATGACTAAATAATGTCTTTTTTTTTTTTACAATTTTCTACACACCATACAATTTTTTTGCTTGTGATACAAGGATCTAGAGGCAAGGGGAAGTTTTGTTTTTAAATCTGAATTGGTAGCTTTTTATTTCAGGTTTTTCTAACATGGTTTTCTCAGATTCTTCCAGCTTAGAGTTAAAGATAATTGTTTTCAAATAATGGTGCATAAGGGTGTTAATTTCCTGATGATGCAGTAAGATTTAGGCTCTTGCTAGACCTTCTACCACCTTTTTTGTCTTACTAAGTCATGGGATAAAGCATGAAGAACTGCCTCTCTCCATCTCATTTGGCAGTCACATTCTCATGTCTTCTCTCCCAGCCTCACAGAGCCCTGCTGGTTTAATAGGCACAGTGACCGGAGAAAATGCAGTGGGGAGATTTGGAATGAAACAATGTACCCTAGAGAATGCTTGGTCCAGGGCCACAAGCTGGCGGACAGAGGGGGGCAGTAAAGAGGAACTAACCTATAGTGTGAATTGCACACGTATCCACACGTGTTGGGTTCTTTAGATAATATCATTTCATTTAAATCTTATTACACCACTTTGCAAATGAAACAGCCTCAGACAGATGAAGTATGTGACCCAAGGTCATGTGGAGACTAAGACATGAGGGTAGACAAACTGTGGACCCCAACTCCCTGCCCTTCCCCAGGGGAGTGTAGGGTGCTAGAATTACCCCTGAGCAGGTCACTGCAAAAGGAGTGGTGGTGGGTGTCCCACACTGTGGCTGCTACACTGGTCACTTGATGTTGAAGTGAGAATCCCAACATTTTGACCTGGGGTTTCCATTCTAAGGTTAGCTCAGTCCTGGGTCAAGGAATCTTTTCGACTGGAAAGGTGGGTTGGTCCCAAACTCCCAATTTACTTTGTCCTGCAATAGTATTACTCAGGGGCAATTTCATTTCAGAATGGGAAATTCCCAGAGCAGCCTTAGGATTCCTTTCTGGGACCTCAAGCATATTTTCAGACCGTGCTGGGCTAGAGACAGGTAGAGTATAGGGCTGTGCTCTGCTTCATTTTCATTTTAATCAGGGCAGGAAGAGCGTCAACGTACCGCCAGGTCTCCGGCATGAGACTGCAGCTGGTTATCAGCCTTAAGCTTTTTGTTGGAGGTGGTGGATGCGAATGGACCACTGCCATTGGACCTGCTGGAAGACGTCAAGTCCTCGCTGGAGTATTTGTGTTTAGAGGCGTCGGAGAGGGGTGAGATGGGCGACCGGAGCAATTTTTCATTTTTATTTATGGGTATTGCCAAGCTGAAAAGGAAAATCACAGTAATGGAATGTCACAGAGCCAGCACAGGGGGAGGTAAACATTTTATATATGACCCTAACCTCCTGTTTAACACCTGCTGGGAGGAAGACATTTACAGGGAATTATTATACCAGGAAACAATTTTATGGCATTAGGACCATAACAAACAATAAGCAAATTTCACTCACTGTTTCTTTACGTGTCCTGCAGGATGAAGAGTAATTCTGGAGTTAAATAATTGAGAATAATAAGACCTTCATTTTCCAAATTTTTTCATCTAAGGAGCTCAAAATACACAATTTTTCCCCTTGTTTTCCTAGTAAGTGTAAGCAGCAAGTAATGAGAAAGTCACTCAAGTGATATATGTGTTCCTTAGTTCTTTTTTTTTTTAATTCTCACCTGAGGTATAGTTATTGATTTTAGAGAGAAAGCAAGGGAGAGAGAGAGAAACATCAGTTTCTTGGCTCCCATACACACATACATGACCTGATCAGGGTCTGAACCCACAACCCAGGTATGTGCCCTGATGAAGAATCGAACCTGCATCTTTTTGGTGTATGGGATCATGCTCCAACCAACTGAGCCACCAAGCCAGGGCAGTGTTCCCTACTTCTAAAAGGACTTTTGATAACACTTGAGCTTACACTAATTACTACATGGAGAATAACAGAATCTCAGAATAACCTACAAAGCAAGGAGCAACTTTCCATTGTTAGGTTTCTGAGCTAATGAGGCATTGATCAGAATAAACACAAAATAGAAAGCTCATCAGAAGTTACACTTTCTTATTCCTAGCTCTTTATTTCCTTTAAAACTATTTTCTATAATTCCCCTGACCCCCAAAATTAATCATCAGAGAATGGAGTCATTTATATTTGAGTTTTTGCTATGTATATTATATTGATAGGACTTTCTCCATTACTTAACTTTGAGAAAAAATTGGGAAGAGGCACATTAGCCTGAAAGAAACTGAATCATTCCTAATTTGGGAAGCTTGTAGAAGTCACCTGATAGAGTCAGTTAAAAAAAAGTAAATCCACTTAACAAAGATTTAGTCATTATTCCTGTAGTTATGATTTCTTAATTGTATGTGCTGGCTATCACTGCAAATAAGCAATTAAAGTCACTCCAAAAAGCAGTTTCCTTAGTTGGTAGTGACACTGCAGAAATTACAAACATGGGCCTCGAATAATAGAGCCAAGGTGCTAGAGATTATGCAAACAGACATGTTTAGGGATAGAATTTGTGTTGATAGATTTCTTTTCTTTTTTAAAAATATATTTTATTGATTGTGCTATTACAGTTGTCCCGTTTTTTTCAGTCCTTTATTTCCCTCTGCCCTGTACTGCCTACCCCCCCCCCACCATTCTCCAACCCTCTTAGTTCATGTCCATGGGTCATACGTTTAAGTTCTTCAGTTTCTCCATTTCCCATACTACTCTTAACCTCCCCCTGTCTATTTTGTACCTACCAAAATTATGCTTCTTATTTCCTGTACCTTTTACCCCATTCTCTCTCCTCCCCCTCCCCACTGATAACCCTCCATGTGATCTCCATTTTGGTGATTCTGTTCCTGTTCTAGTTGCTTGCTTAATTTGTTTGTTTGTTTTAAGATTTTATTTATTTATAGATAGAGGGGAAGGGTGGGAGAAAGAAATGGAGAGAAACATCAATGTGTGGTTGCCTTTCAGGCGCCTCCTACTGAGGACCTGGTCTGCCCTAGACTGGGAATCAAACCAGCGACCCTTTGATTCACAGGCCAGCACTCCATCTACTGAGTTACACCAGCCAGTGCTGTTTTTGTTTTTGTTTTTTAAGTTCAGTTGTTGATAGTTGTGAGTTGGTTGTCATTTTACTGCTCATAGTTTTGATTTTTTTCTTAGATAAGTCTCTTGAACATTTCATACAGTAAGGGCTTGGTGATGATGAACTCCTTTAATTTGACCTTATCTGGGAAGTGCCTTATATGCTCTTCCATTCTAAATGATAGCTTTGCTGGATAAAGTAACCTTGGATGTAGGTCTTTGCCTTTCATGACTTTGAATACTTCCTTCCAGCCCTTTCTTGCCTGTAAGGTTTCTTTGGAAAAACCAACTGATGACCTTATGGGAACTCCATTGTAAGTAACTGTCTCCTTTTCTCTTGCTGCTTTTGAAGTTCTCTCCTTATCTTTCATCTTGGGTAATGTAATTATGATGTGCCTTGGTGTGTGCTTCCTTGGGTCCAACTTCCTTGGGACTCTGAGCTTCTTGGACTTCTGGAAGTCTACTTCCTTTGCCAGATTAAGGAAGTTCTCCTTCATTATGTTTTCATACAAGTTTTCAATTTTTTGCTCTTCCTCTTCTCCTTCTGGTACCCCTATGATTTGGATGTTAGAACATTCAAAGTTGTCCCAGAGGGTCTTAAGCCTCTCCTCATTTTTTTGATTTATTGTTTCTTTATTCTGTTCTGGTTGAATGTTTATTTCTTCCTTCTGTTCCAAACCATTGATTTGAGTCCTGGTTTTCTTCCCATCATTGTTGGTTCCCTGTATATTTTCCTTTATTTCACTTTTCATAGCCTTCACTTTTTCCTCTATTTTGTGACCATACTTAACCATTTCTGTGAGCATCCTGATTACCAGTGTTTTGAACTGTGCATCTGACAGGTTGGCTTTCTCTTCATCTCTTAGTTGTATTTTTTCTGGAGGTTTGGTCTGTTCTTTCATTTGGGCCTGATTTTTTTGTCTTGGTGAGCCTGTTTACATAGTAAGAGGCAGAGCCTTAAGTATTTGCCAAGGCAGGGCAACCCTTGTGGCTGGGTTGCAGCACTGTATGTGGGGGAGGGGTTTGAGAGGGAACAATGTGGTTTGTTCAGCTCTCCATCAGCTTGCAGTCACTCCCTCTGCTACGCGCACAATCAAATTGGGCCCTTCTGGTGCTGATTCCTGGATAGGTTGGTTTGTGTACGTTCTAGGACCCTGTGGGTCTCTCCAATAAACTCTCCTGTGAGGCAGGGAGTTTCTCCTGCTTCCTCAACCCCTAGTCTTTTTCAGTCTGAGGTTTTAAGGTTTCATTTCCCCATGCTGGAACCCTGGATTGTGTGGTCTGTCTTGCTCCCCAGTTGTTCCTCCCAGTTTATCTGCATGCAAATGTGGGACCGCCTGCTCCACCAGTTACCACCTCATCTGCCCCAGTTCTCCAGCCACCGCCTTGCCTCGAGTCCTCTCTATCCCAGCTACCGCTTTCCACCCCTCCTACCAGTCTGGGTGAATGTTTCTTCTTTAACTCCTTGGTTGTTGGACTTTCATACAGTTCGTTTTTCTAGCAGTTCTGGTTATTTTTGTTTTTAAAATTGTTGTTGTCCTTTTTTTGGTTGTGTGAGGACACAAAGTATATTTACCTTTGCCTCCATCTTGACAAGAAGTCTGTGGTGATAGATTTCTGGTTCAAAAAGCAATGGATAGCTAACAATTTAGAAGTGAGAAGATGCATTCTGGAAAACTGCCTTGGGCCAATCAAAGTGACTCAACTAGTGATGATGAAGGCACTGACGCTAAAGATGATTATGAACAATCTGAATACTACTATTTCTTGACATGTGAATGAAAAAGTCCTATTTCTAAGTCTCTATTATTTTATATATATGTGATTTTAAATGTTCATGGAAAACGAAATTATTACATTAAATGTTGTTTTGGACATATGATTATTTTTTCTTCATCACTATAATTTTTTTTAAAGATTTATTTATTTTTAGACAGAGGGGAAGGGAAGGAGAAAGAGAGGGAGAGAAACATCAATGTGTGGTTACCTCTCGCGTGCCCCTCACTGGGGACTTGGCCCACAACTCAGGCATGCGACCTGACTGGGAATTGAACCAGCAACCCTTTGGTTCACAGGCTGCGCCCAATCCACTGAGCCACACCAGCCAGAGCCATCATTATAATTTTATGTAGTCAAGCTGACCAAAGAAATTTTCTTTGGATCTCCTTTTTGGGATGGGTGATCACTTTATATAGGGAGCTTCCTCATCATACCACACGGGTATAACTTGATAACAGTTATCACAAATCCGAAGTACACAAACCACCTTTCCTAGAAAGTACTCAAAGCACTTTCATAAGCACTGTTTTATTATTTAACATGAAACCGCCAGAGTGAGCAGGCTCTGCCAGGTAAAGGTTGTCCTGCAAGAGCTTCCGTATCCTGGGCTCCATGAACCTGGACAGAGAAAGTCACATCCTCATTTTCATTAATCTCTCACTGAACTTGAGCATCTTGGATACTGTTTATAATCATCACTGCTTAGAAATCACAGTAGTTACTAGATCTGCTAGAAAGGTTGTTTAAAGCTAATGCAAAAAGAAGCATATATATAATTACATTGCACATTTAAAAGACTATTTGGAACCGTATTTCCCCCATTCACATTTTTTCAATATTTTGGAATACTGTCCACTTGGCACAGAATTTGAGGACAAGGTCAGCTTGCATGTATAGCTCTCCCTGGTGCCTCGACCTTCAGGATCTCTGGCCTTGCTTCCCAAGGTGACTCTACCACTGCAGTGCGCCTGGCTCCTGTGCCCTTGTCTCCAGTTTCCTCTCTGAGTTTTAGTGCTGCTCTATGTCTTTTCCTAACCTTTCAGTTTACATTTTTATGTGTTGTGCTGAAGCATTAATCTCCCCTTAAAAATTCTATGTACACAGTCAGGGAGAATGAGTGTCTTAGCAGAGGAAAAGTGGTTTCTGAGCTGTGGTATTTCTAAATGGAAAGAGCTTCTATGACTGATGAGAAGCTAGTAGCTTATAATAAATATCTGGGACCTTGCCTTGTTAGAAAGACATTTTTCATAGAGGGGATTCAGTGCAAGGTGGGTCCATCTGGAACTCCTTCAGAGGAGTCACCTGGAGGCCATGTAACCTCGCAGACACAGATCCTATCTAACACCACAATTTCAGCCTTTATCTAGAGCTCCAGGTGTCTCATGTGAAGATTCTGCTCAAGGTTTGTATTTCTCCATCTGTGTAATAAGCTTAGTGTTCTAGGGGCTCAGGAGCTATTAAAATAATGGATTAAAAATTCAGTTATTAAGTTCTTAGAGGGCAAGTGTGTCTCTGGGAATGCAGAACTGTGTGGAACTAGTAACTGGCCTTTTGTTACAAAGGACTACTAACTCACCCACACCTGGAGCTGTGACACGAGGCACATACCCAGGCATGATTATCAGTCTCAGGTGAAACCAAGCAAAGCAAGTCTGGAGACCCAGACCAGAGCAGTCATGGAAAATCTGGCTCTTCTTCCCTACATGACACATTACTTTCAGACCCAGAGATCCCTCTAGCTCACCTCTGCCTTTGAGGAAGCACACATACCTGTTGATGTTCATGTTGCAATGATTAGCAGACAAAGTATTATTGGCAGAGGCAGTCAGTCGTGAAGAGCTCTCTTTCTCTCCCTGGGCCTTCTTAATCTCCCTGTAGTCATCTTCGTCACACTGCATGGAAATAAGCAAAACCAATCAACTTTGGATTTTAAGGGATCATAATGAGCTCCTATCACCAACTTCCACCAAGCAAGGCCTCTGGGACAGCAGCCTACTCAGCCCCTCTGGAAAGCATCCAGAGCACCATAGGAATGCAGTCTCCTTGGCCCTGGTCTAGGCTCCCAGCAGCTCCTCAACAAATAAGAATGAAATCTGCCAGTTTCACTACTGACAGTGTAGTGAGAGGAAATGCATGGCGTTGTGGTCAAAATTCAGGGCCAAACGTTACCATCAACAGACCTGATGTGGCCCTCCAAAGACACCCTGTCCTGAATTCACACTGCAGATTCAACATCTCTCATCTTGTCGATCCAAATCGACAACCTATTCTGGCTTAATGCCATGAGGGCAGTGGCAAGCTTGAAACTTTCTTTTGAAATCCATGGTTTTATGAATTTCAAGCAAAGGCTGTTACCTCTTGGTGCCTTAATTCTAGTTAACAATGACTATTTCATGACATCTCAGAATCCTTAAAGTACCTTTTTATAAAAAAGCACTTTGATTAAATTTTCCCCCATGATTACGTTTAACTTTAGATGTGTTTTAAGGTGCAATGCAAGTGCACTCGACAAAGTTCCCTTTTTCATGAGATAGCAGGAACACAGTAATGGCATATTCGGGGCTCTTGACAGAGTTTTCCAGAAGACAAGCATCAGTACCAAGATAGAAGGACTTTGACCTTCTCTCTCTCACTGGGATTGTCACACGGCCTTGCTCACAAGGCTCCCAAAGGCTCCCAATGAAATAGTGTCCCTGAAGGGCCCAACCAAAGCTCCGAATCCCAGGCCTTGGCTCCAGGGCTCCAGCAGGGTGAGACTTTGCACCTCTGGCAGCCACATTTACAGGCCCCACTTCCTGCACCCCACACTGGGGGCCTTAAACCTCAGATACTGAGTAAAGAACGCTAAGAAAATGATCCTTCACGTTTCTGTGTTTAATAATGATTCATTCGATTTTGTTAGCTGGGTGTCAGGCTTGGCATAAATGAAGTCCCAACGGTTAAAATTTAAAAAGGCCATAAATACTAAATTATTTAAATACAGAACATTGTGGAATTTATATATATGTCTTTCTGCACTTCTAAGTATGTGTATATAACTTCATATTTCCAATCTGTTTTTCAATTTCTCTGTGTGTTTCTTATATATCTATGTACCTCTCTTGTCTCTCTCTCTTCTCTCTCTCTCTGTTCTTTCTCTGTCTCTTTCTTTCCATTAGCCCATCCAAGTACCCATCAATCCTCAAGTGATTAACTGACTGATTCATTCATCAATCAATTAACCACCTAGGGGTGAATGGTCAAATCAATCCAAAAGTAATGAGAAGGGCAGGATATCTCGTGGAAAACAGGAAGAAAGAGGGGTAGGGAAGAAATGAGCTGACCCTATTACAGGATTATATGGTTTGAACTTGACAATGCCCTTGCCAAGGTGTCATCATTTTACAAAGAAAGTGAAATAAAGAGAAGGTCAGATAACCCAGGAGGCCAGGGAGGACTATATAATTTGTTGCTTCAGGACAAAATAAAAATATTTGGCCCCGTGTTCAAAAAGCAGGAAAAGATCCTTGTTTTGGAGATATACACACACACACACACACACACACACACACACACACACACACATATATATACAAATATATATATATTTGTATTTGACACCAAAAGCAAAGGTAACTAAGGCAAAAATAAACAAGTGGGACTACATCAAACTGAAGAGCTTCTGCACAGCTAAGGAAGCTATCAACAAAATGGAAAAAATATTTGCAAGTCATATAGCTGATAACAAGCTAAAAACCAAAATATATAAAGGACTCACAGAACTCAGTAGCAAAAACCCCCAAACAATCTGGTTAAAAATGGGCAGAGGAACGGAACAGACATTTCTCCAGAGAAAGACATACAGATGGACAACAGGTACATGAAAAGTGTTCAATATCTCTAATTGTCAGAGAAATGAAAATCAAAACCACAGTGAGTTATCCCCTCACACCTGTCATGATGGCTATTATCAAAAAGACAGGAAATAATAAGTGTTGGCGAGAATGTGAAGAAAAGGGAACCTTGCTACACTGTTCATGGCCATGTAAATTGGTAGAGCCACTATGAAAAACAGTATGAAGGTTCCTAAAAAATTAGAAACAACTACCATATAATCTTGCAATTCCCCTTCTGGGTATTCAGCTGAAGAAGATGAAAACACTAACTTGAAAAGATAATATGCATCCCATGTTCACTGAAGCCTTATTTCCAACAGCCAAGACATGGAAACAACCTACATACCTACCAATGGATGAATGGATCAAGAAAATTATCTGTATAGTGTGTGTGCGCGCGCACACACACACACACACACACACACACACACACAAACAAGGGAATATTATTCAGCCATAAAAAAAAATCTTGCCATTTGCAACAACATGGATGGACCATGAAGGCATTATGTTAAGTGAAATAAGTCTGACAGGGAAACATAAATACTGTGTGATCTCACTTACATGTGGAATCTAAAACCAAAACAAAATAAAAAAAACTAAACCCCAAGCTTATCAATATAGAGAACAGACTGACAGTTGTCTAAGAGTTTGTGGGGTTTGTGGGGAGAGCAGGAAAAATGGGTGACAGAGATCAAACCATACAACTTGCAGTTACATAAGTCCTGGGAGGTAATGTACACCATGGGGACTACAGTTGATAATACTGTGTTACATATTTGAAAGCAGATGGGAGAGTAGGTCTTGAAAATTCTCACCAGGAGAAATAAAATTTGTAATTATGTATGATGATGCATGTTAACTGGATTTACTGTGGTGATCACTTTGCAATATACACAAATATAGAATCACTGTATACCAGAAACTAATATAATGTTAATGTTAACTATACTACAATTTTTTTTTTAAAAAGCAGGAAGAATAACATATAAAGTACTAAAGGAGAAGACTTTCCTCTCTGTCAAAGTCTCTCTCATGATCTTCCATGGTGGTATTTACTTGGTGTCTTATATTGTGCTCCTTGAGGGGTTGGCATACTTGGGGGAGTGAGTGTAGACTCTCAGGTGCCCAAGAATCCTGTCCTGTGACTGGGCGCATGTGTGACCCACCACAGAGGGTTTCCACTGCCTGCCGTTTGTGGGACCCACCTGTTGAGGGGTAGGGAAGTCCAGCTGGGCATTTCCCCTTTCTAGGGCCCAACCCCCAACCCAAGGCAAACACGCAACCCTTAGGGGATTGCAGTCTTCTCTCCTGGACTACTTAGTAACTGGACTGTGTTTGGGAGAGATGCCTATCCTGACCTGACCCTCACTGTGCCTGCCCCTTGGCCCCTGGAGCCTCAGGGCAGCAGCTCCATCCCCGGAAGGGCCAGGAGTGCAAAGGGGCAAAGGGCAGGCAGAATCTGTCCTCGGGAAATAGGTGGGGCTGCAGGTGAGACAAAGCTCCATGTGGTCCCACACATGCTTTATTGTCCCATCATGCTTCACTTAAAAAACACAAATTTGAAGATAAAATGAATTTGAAGGCGGAAACCACAAGCATTAAACTCTAAGCCCAAACCCTTCTGATCATGGACCCTGTGGGGAAGTAATACACAAACCTAAGGCTGGCTTCTTATTGGGGGACCCTGAGCCAGACAGGCTGGACTCATTCCTAGTTCTGCCCCTTATCACCTAGTGAACCTGGGGCAAGTCACTTTAGGCTCCTGAGCCTCAGTTTCCTCATCTGTACAATGGGCACAATGGTAATATTTTCCTCATAAAGTTATAAGGACTACACGATTTAATATGTGCAAAGTGCTTAGACCAGTATCCCTCATGAGGACATACATATGTGTTAACTGTTGTTAATGATTTTGTCCTGATTTGGGAACCATCCATGATTCCTGCAACATTTGGTTTATCACTCATTGTGTTTTCCACTGTGGTCCAAGTTACTCTAGAAGATACATAACAGGAGAGGACAAAAATCCTCAAAATTGGCTTTAATTTATGACTAAGTTATTCTCATGCTCAAAAATCTTTGAAAACTGCTGAACAGTTGGGCTGCTCACCCTGTGTTTCCAGCTCTCCCAGTACTTGGACTGCCTTTCTCACTCCTGTGCTTAACTTGTTTACCCTTTTCCCCTCTTTTGGTGCCACTTCATCCCTGACCCTCTGATTCCAGGCACGCGCCACATAACGATGTTTTAGTCAATCACGGACTGCACATACGATGTGCACATCTAATCCCCTGGGATTATAATGAAGCCGGAACATTCCCATCACTTAGTGATGTCCTAACATCACAGCGCCGTGTGTTACGTGTTCCAGGTGATGCTGGTGCGAATAAGCCTGCTGCACTACCAGTCATGCAAAAACACAGCATGCATGTACAATGCGTAATACTTCATAATGGTAATGAACAACTATGTTACTGGTTTACTATATATATTTTTATTGTTGTTTTACAGTATACTCTTTCTACTTATTAGAAAAGTTTTCTGTAAACCCCTGTGCCATTTTATGGTGGCAGTGGCCTCACACATTGCATGTTTACCAGTCTCTTGATCACATCATGTTCTCTTGTGCCTGATTTAATGTCATGCTGTTTTGTAGGGTAACGGGCTGCGCAGGCCTGTAGCCCAGTGGCAACAGGCCATCCCACATGGCCTAGCTGTGTAGTAGGCTAGACCATCTAGGTTTGCATAACTGCACTCCAGGAGGTTTGAACAAGAATAGAATCACCAACGATGCATTTCTCAGCATGAATCCCAGTTGTTAAGGGGCACAAGACTGCACTCAAATGTCCCTCCTCTACAGGGCCCTGTTCCTAGCCCCTCTCCACCACCAAACTCCTCGATCAACAGGACTGGGAGCAACAGATGGCAGCTCTGAGACCTCAGGCTGGTGATCCCCTTACAGGACCCGTTCTCCCACTGCCTGGCATCCCTTCCAGCCAAGAATGGGACTTATCATGTGTTTACCTTTTCTACAGGCCTGGCTTCCAGCTCGCCTTGACTCACACTGACTGGGTGAAGATTTCCTGCATACCTACTTCATCATGCAATGGCACAGGGCTTCATCATTTAGATTTATAAAATGGGAATATTAGTATCGGTACTTCCCTCATTGGGTGGTTTTAGGGGTTTAACTGAGTTAAGATATGTCAACTATTTACAACAGTACCTGGCATGTGTAAGTACTCTGAATGTTTGCTGGGTAAAGACACACAGAACTGCTGCCTCACATGCCAGGCCGGCAGCCTACTTGTGCTCTGTCACCTCACCCACAAGTTAAGGGACAGCCCTGCTTCCCTGCCCATCCCTCGGCCCCAAGCCTACCTTACGTTTCCTCTTGGATTTAGGCAAGGCCTTTTCTGAGGGTGTGTCGGAGGGGTGGCTTGGAGGTGCGCTCTCAGCGTCCTTAGCCGCAGGAGTGCTTAAGACCCCAGGCTCCTGGGGCAAGTGTTCTGGGATCCTGGACAGGAGGGTCAGGTCAATTTTGACCCAGAGAGACCTGACCTCATCACTATCCTTCAGGGGGGAGAGGAGTTCATTGCGGCCAAAGGGGACCAGCGTGTAGAACTGCTCCTCCAGCTCCTTGGCGATGTCACTGGTGGTCCTGGCGTTGATGGAGCCTACAGGTGCGCGGGGCCCACCACCACTGCTGATGCTGCTGGCGGCCTCCTTGAGCCTCTGGTCACTCGCAGAGGCAGCGACGGCAGCAGAAGCAGCGGCAGCAGCAGAGGCAGCGGCCACGGCCTGTGCTTTGGCCAGAGGGTACTCATCCTGCTCTGACTCCAGGTCGGAGTCTGAGGAGGAGGACGAAGATGACGACTCTGTCTCGATGAATTCCTTGGACTTGGGGACGATCCTGCTCAAGCCCCGCGTGCGGCGCTTCTCGCAGGTGACTGAGGCCCGCAGCTCCTTGCGGTGGCTCGTCCTGCTGTTGCCACAAGGCCTGGCTTTGGTGGGCTCCGGGGCGACGGCCGCGCTTGCCCCCAGTGCCTCCGTGGGCTCCTCCTGCCGTGGGCAGTTAGCACTATCGCTGGCTGAGGTCCTCTCCGTGCGCCTGGGGGGCTTCTTGCCGGCAGACCTCCGCGTGGGAGGGGGCACACTCTCGGGGGACACACTGGGGACCGTGGGTGGTGGGGCGGCTGCAGTCACGGCCACAGCCACAGCTGCGGGCGGGGACTTCTGCTTCACCCCCTTAGTCCCCGGGGCCTTGTTGGCTGTCCTTGGCCTCTGCTCCTCCCTGCAGGTGCTCTTGATGTCCTTCTCTCTCAGGCCGGATTGGCAACCCTCGGGGAGTTTCCCGCAGTCCTGCACTTGGTCTTTCCCCGGGGCGTAGTACTGACTGCTCTCCAGGCCGTGGCTTTCATTTTGGATCAGAATGGGGGGCTTGTGGGGATTAACTTTGTTCAGCCATTTATCCAGCTGCCACTTGTTAGAGGAGGCGGGCTCAGCCTAAAAGCAGAAAACAGGCAACAAACAAAACATTATTACAGACTCAAAAGGGGCCTGGCTGTTTTTACCTTCACTTATTCCTCTAGGTGTATGAGCAGAAAGCCAAGGGGAAGCACAAGGAACATGGGCCCAGGAGTGAGCGTGGCAGCTCTCTGGGACACAGGATGCAGGATGGTGTCCCTTTCCTGTCCCAGGTCACTTACAAGGCAGCACAATACTTTGAAATCAATTAGGAAAAATTCAGAGAGAGCACTGTACTTCATTAGAACCCATTTTCAGCACCTTTGAGTGTTACACAATGTATATACTTTATAATTATATGTATACACATAAACGAAATTCCAAAAGTTAACTGGGTAATAGTGTGGAGGCCCTGTTAAAGCACTCGTTTTTTTTTGGTAAGACCTAAAATTTGGGGGCAAATGCAAAGAGGGGGCTAAATGGAGCCTAGAGCCCCAAAGAATTAGCAGGTAGTTCTTGTGGTGAAGGCAAGTAGGACACAGTCATGTCCTCGCAGAAGCAGTAACTGACAAGTGGCTTGTTTAGTGGTATGGAACTTCCACTTAACAAGAGACCTGTGTGAGCCCCAGGTGCTCTGGCAGCTGGACTTGGTCAGCCCATCCCCAGCCTGCTCCCACCCCGCTTGGCCAGGAATGTGTCAGACACAAAAGCGATGATGGAAGCTTTTACCTGCGAGCAGGTTTGCTAACTCAAAGCACATCACAGGCTTTAAACTCTGCCCCATGGATTGGTGCCAGAGGGCCAGTGAAGGTCCCTAAACAGAATGGGAAATGTTTCATAGATGCCTTTTCTAGGAGAAGGTCATAGTTCTATGTTTCATAAAAAGGTTAAGAACTGAGTAGATGCTTGATGTTTAATAAAAGTCCATTTATCCACCATCTGTGATTATTAATAGAAAATCGGTATATTGATAAGTACAGAACTCTAGCCAGAGTGTTTGCAATTTGTGACTACATGTGAAATGTGGACAGTGTTCTGAGTGATGAAGGTGATGTGTTTTTCCTTCTCGACAGCCTCCCGCCCTCTGGTCACGGCACCCACTGTTTCAGGAGAGCCTACATACCAGCCGAGAGGAAAGAGGACACTGCTTAGCTTTGCATTTCGAACATGATTAGATCAAGTCCAAAGCAAGTCAGGCTCCCTTGTAGAAGAAAAACATTTTTTTTTCTACACAATAATTTCAAAAGCTCATTTTTATGTATCAAGATTTGTTTTTCAATAGTGAAGTCCGTATTAAGAACAGAACTTGGGACAAAACCCTATGAGGGGAGTGAAGAGACACAAGGGTCCTGGCTGAGTCTGGAGGAGTCTGCGGGGCAAAGCTCAGGACGATGAGAAGTCTCTGATGGGTCAGAGGGCCTGGGGCCAAGACAAAGAGGGCACAGAGTGTGGGAACCACACACTCCAGCCATGGCAGGGGTCATGGACATCTGCTAGTTCTTCCAAAACAGATGAGACCAACTGCACTTCAGGGAACTCCATCCAGCACAGGGTGTCCAGTGACTGGGAAGAACAAGTGCCATTTCAGTGGAATGCAGCATGAGGATCCAAGGCCCTTGCCCTGGGCCTGTCAGATGCAGAGGCTTCTCTCTGGGATACAGGTGTGGGACAAGACACCCCCATTGCCCGAGTGGGGCGTCTGGTCTTTGACTTGACTTTTTGCTCTGTTTTCATGCACCAAAAGGACCAGGGCTCCAGAGCAAGATACAAAAGAACAAAAAGATCCTTTTGGCGCCCCTGAGTTGTTGAATGCAAATTCTGACCTTGCTTTATCTTGGCCTCTCTGGAGAAAAGGAACATATGAAGTGCACACCTGTACACACTGCAGCAGTACAGGCACACAGTGGAGAAGGCAGGACACAGAACAGCTTCTCTGCCAAGGGGAAGCTCCACCCTCCCTGAGATAGCTGAGCGTGGCTGGGAGCTTATTTGGTGGTCAACAATTTATGGTTTCTGTTACTGGCTCCTCCCACTCCCATTTTTCTCATTATGTGAACACTGACAAGTCAGTGACTTGTGTGCCTCAGCTTCCCTAGACAAATGGGGCATGGTAAATAGGAACGGAGGCTGATGGGGGCCTCTTGCAGAGAAGGGACACATCAGGATGGGGAGCAAACATGGCACAGCATGCCCTCTCTCTGGTCCTGCCTCCCCTCCACCACCATCCTGAGCCTTCCCCAGCTCACACCTCTGATGACTGCCTATGGTCAACCACAGCTGCACACAGGGATTCGAACTGAGACTTCCAGGTGGGAGCATTAATGGCAAAGGGGAGAATTTAGTAAATTTAATATGGCACCCATTGCCTGAAGTGCTTTAGGGTCTTTTTTTTTCACTTCACAGCTGAAGAATCAGTCTGAAGTATCGTTTTCAACACATTCCTAAATCATACTTCCTTTCTCAAGGCTCTACAGTTACCTCCTCCTATCGCCTCTCAAATGAAATCCAAATTTCTTGGGCTGGCATTCAAGGGCATCCGTCACCTTACGGTCATCATTCCTTGCTGGAATACCTGCAATGAACCTCTCACTTCACATGTGCCATCTAATTTAGTCCATATAGAGAAGAAATATCCTCCCTAATTTGTAGATGAGAATCAGGGAGGTCAAGCGACATGTCCAAAGCTGCAGAGCTATCAGGCACCACCGAGACTAAACCTGTATTTGTCTAGGCTTAAAGATCAGGTTCCCTCCCCTGTTGCTTGGCCTAATCTCCATTACTGTCTGGCGTAGCTTCAAGGAAGGGGGACCTCATTCCCTAGAGAAATGTTGGTCTTCAATGTAAAATGGTAGAATTAAGTCTGATTTTTGGAAAATACCACTAACTCTCCAAACAGTAACTGTGTCTTCTATTATTTTCAACTGTATAGATTTTTCTAAAAAAAAAAACAACAAAAAAACAAATAAATAAACCTTACCCAAGGCTATTACTGATTTGAAAGAGAGAGAGAAACATTGGTCCGCTGCCTCCCATACTCACCCTGACCAGGCATGAAACCTGCTACCCGTATTGAACCCGTAACCTAGGTATATGCCCTGACTGGGCATGAAACCTGCTACCTTTTTTGGTTTACAGAACAATGCTCCAACTAACTGAGCTGTCTGGCCAGGGCAACTGCATAGCCTTTTGATGTTCATATTCATTTCATGTGTGTATGCTGTATCTTTAACAAAGCCAAACACTTCTTTCAGGCTTGAGTCAGGTCTCTGTTTCTTTGTGTCCCTTGCAGCGTCTGTAATAGGTTAGGGAGGCAGATTGCTATGACTCTGTTCCTAAGAACAACTCACTGTGGGCTGTCACTCAAATTGTATAGTTTATTCCTCAGAACAACTTCACAGATTAGGCAGCACAGGGATATCTGCTGTTTTGGGGTTGGGGCAAATGTGGCCAAGGAAGCTTAACTGTGAAGACTTAAGTGGCAGTGAAGGGGGAACTTAGTGCTTGGGACTGTCATATTCTGACACACTGCTGGTATGGCTGACTTCCTGAGCCATCCATCAGGGCTTCTGCCTAGCATTTGTTCACTTGCTCGCTGCTTTATATTTTCAGACACCACTCTCCTCCTTGATTAATCTGCGCTCTGACTCATGTATAAGCCCTCCACCAAGTACCCTAGTCCCTGCATCATGTACATCCCTCACAGTATCCACTGCCATGTACCTCACAGATGCCTAGTTAAGGGGAAGCTTGTTCACTCAATGAATAACTTGCATCACATTTCGCTGATTTTCAAGAACAATTAAGGGCAGCATTTGCAAAATGTGCTTTCAGTTCACGTAGTCCAGAAGAAAAGTTTCCATGGTCAGATAAGTTTGAGAAATGTACAAGGGAAAGCACAGTTTACTTGAGCAATTTTATGGGCTGGGTGAAGCCCTATAGTAAAGAGATGAATTAAACCTACTTAATCCTAGTCCTCCTCAAAATCACATGGCACAGGTCCGAGGAAGCTCTGTGTGCAGGTGTACACGTGCTTGCTGAGGGGAAGGCAGTTTCCCCTGCAAAGCTCTGACGTGAAAAGATATGCCATGCCAGGAAAGAAGATGAAACTCACGTGAAAAAAATTAGACTGATAAAACATCAGACTGCAGGGAGAGGACCTGCAAGATGAAAACAGTGTTTGCAGTGGCTCCTCCATGCTGGCGGGCAGACAAGGCATTACACTACGGCGACTCACGTAGAGGGCAGTGGCTGTCCACAACCACAGCCGGGAAGGGCAGTTCAGGCGAAACTCAGTGGAGCTCCACGGGTTTCTGGTGCTGGCATGGCGAGTGGGAGAACACAGGGTCCTTGAAACACCATGAAGGCCTCCTTCTACTCCCCTACGTCAGGGTGTTACCAGGAGGGAAAAGGAGGGTCGGAAACCTTTTGCTTCTAAGCAGCACAAATTAGTAAAATGTGAGGTGTGGCTGCACAGAGCTCCCTTGTCATGTGGGGTTCAGGAAAATGAGCCTCACTGCTCTCTGTAAGGTGGCCTGGGCCAGCTCAGAAAGAGGGAAACAGTGACACTGGGGATGGCCAGGCCCATTATGCTACTTCCTTTCTTTGCAACTTTCATTCTGAAAATTCGCTTTATTTCTAAAGGGCATGCGTCTTTATTAATCTTGGAAAAAATGTTAAAAGAAAACTTACTTTTATCCCAACTAAGACATTCCTTTTCAGCAGAAGGAAGTAACTTGCAGGGAGGCTAACACCTCACTTGCCACTTCTGCATTCTCTCTGCATAGAGAAGCAAGAAACTGAAAACTACATGTGGCCTCAGGCAACTTGAACTTCTAGGCCTGCTTCAGTAGAGCTCCCTCTCCTTAGCTAGGGGCCTCTAATAGTTGCTGCAAGAAATGACAAGAGCTTCCTTTCATCACCAAGGAGTTCAAGTCTTTGTAATGATCTCAGTAACATTTAGAAAGAAATTGGTTAAAGCACCTATAACTGCACCTCTTAGGCTACGTTTCAGCTTCATTCATGAGGTATGAAAATAAGACTCAACTGGTCATGAATTTAACCTTCAAAGTCACAGAGAAGAACCTGGATAGGGGGTCTTCACAGGCACTGACACTTCTTTATCCACCTCTACTGACCTCCTTGGCTTTTGTAATATCCCCGAAGCCCAATTATTTCTTATAACTAATACTACTCTGGAGTTTCTCAACAAATTACAGCATAAAGTTGACTTTGAAGAAGAAGGTTTAAACTCCTCTGTTTTATTGGACTCTTGTATTTTTTTTTGTTTTGTTTCAAATTATTCGCATTATTATGCCAGCTCTAGGAAGACAGGGATGTCAGATAATTGCTGTATCCTAGAGCCAAGTCCCAGGTCTGTGGCAGATGCTTGATAAATATTTGTTGAATGAATAATGAATGAGTGAGTGAGTGAATGAATGAATGAATTGAATTATAAAGAATGAATAATAATTTAGTTTCTGGGAAAAGTCAGGGTTATATCAACCTGTGGTTTTTACATGTTAACGTTGCTAAGAGACTTTCCCCTATATGGGGTGGAAAGTAGAGAGGAGGGGGATAGAGAGGGGAGGAGGGAGAGATAGATAGAGAGAGAGAGAGAGACAGACAGACAGACAGACAGGAGGTGAACCGTGTGGAAAAGGGAGACAGGTACAGGAGAGATGGCTCATTTCGGGATGAATGGAGAGCACCTGGCGCAAGCAGAAAGGTACTGGGGAAGAAAGAAGGAGTGTGGGGAAATATTACTTCCCTGGGTTTCTTAGTGCCCCTGAAAAAAGCCCAGCCTCCTGAGGGGACACGGGAGAAAATCCTGAGGGAATCTAAGGGCCGTTCTATGGGCTTCAGATAAAACCATGGCGGCTTTCCAGTGTCCTACGGCACAGGTGCAAAAGCTGGAAACAGGCACTGTGCTGCCCTTTAGGTGTGCGCCTCTCGCTGCCGTGCTTTGCATAAGTAGCTTTGGTTTTATTTCAGAGCCTCCTAAGAAATTTGGGCCCCAAAGTGATATACAGGGTCGTTAGGTGAAAACTAAATCCTACGATCCATGGTAATGTCAACTGTTTCTACACTCAAGAAGAAACTGTATTTTGACTCCTCTAGAACTCAAAATTGACCCTTACAGAGCCATGGACTTCAGAAATTTGCTCTTAACGCTCACCCAAGAACCTACATGCTCTGAAATACTATTTAATTTTCTTCTTTTCCCTTTAAAGTAGAAAAAGCAATGTTTTTATTGGTACCTTATAATGTTTTTATATGAGGCATCTAAGTCTCCCACATAGGTACTCATGTAGCTGTAAAAGGTCTCATTGTTATTTGTAGGTTGATGCTATTTTTTTTTTTATATTTTCACAAAGAAAACACAGTTAAGAAGGTTTTATTAATACTTATAGCTCTTGTTCTTCTAATCCATGATAAACTGCAAAAATGTAAGGTCTTACCATGTCTCATCCATAAAACTCTCCCGCGATTTATGGCCGGCCACACTGCACAGACAGTAAACTGCCTATATAGTGGTTACTGCCTTGCTGACCCTGAGGGAGACCTGATCCATAGGGGTGTTTCCAGTCAGTGATATTTATAGCATATCTGGAAATTTCTGGAAGTCAAGATGGAGATTTTTGGACAATGAAAGATGAAATTTCTGTGCTTCCAAGGAAGCTCTGTCATAGAGAGAACTGAGGAGGGGAGAAAGTAGGGAAAATGATGACCCCACACAAACCCTGACGGGCTGCCAGAGGTGGTGGCCTTAGGGTCTTGTCTATTACAGCCCAAAGGTGGGGGCAGGGTGAGGTCAGAAGCAGAGTGCCCCACAGACAGACTCAGCTCCTGGGGCTCAGGGCCAGAGCAGGTCTTACCTCAGGGCTGGAGCAGTGGGCCGGCTTGCTGCCTTCACTCTCACTGGAACTGCTCTCGGTCTCGGAGTCGGATCCGGAGCTGCTCTCCGAGTCGCTGGACGAACTGCTGCCGCTGCTGCTGCTGCCGCTGCTGCTGCCCTTGCTGGAAGGCACCGAGGCTCTGCAGCCGGCCTGCTGGACGGAGGCACTGCCAGCCCACGGGCCGGGAGGAAAGGGGAGGAAAGCCAAGTAAGCAAACACAAAACACCACCGAGCAAGCTGTCATCCCACCAAAAGAGAGGGAAGGCACAGACCACACATCTGTCCACCATCACTTGGCACTTAAAGAGCAATCAAGGTCAAAGGCATCCTAATGCTTAAAACAACATTACATATATGTAAATAAGACTAGGGCTAAAAGCTGGTGCCCCTTGGTAGTTGGGCGTATTATTTGTGTGGCCATTTTAGAAGGGAAGGCAACGTAATTCCAGAATGACTGAGTCTCTACTGCTGCTGCTGTTTCTGAGAACACCTTCTCAAATGCACCCCCAAATCTAATCATCTACAGAAATGCAAGGATATCCAAATGCTTGAAATGTTCTGTGAACACTGGAAATGTCTTTTGCTTTATTTTAGGACATGGGCTGTGAAGAAGGGAACAGTATTCTGCTCTGCGCTCTCACGGGCTACTGGAAGGTTCCATGGCTGTGGGACCAGCAGTCATATAGCCCTGCTCTCCACTTACTCCCGTCCACAGATCGGGTGCAGTCCTCTTTACAGGAGCTGCCTTTTGCTGAATAAACAATAATTTCCCTTTGAGCCCTTTATTTAAGAACTGGAGATCCATCACTTACATGTTTTTATATATTCCCGGATTTTAAAATGCAATCCCAGTAGAGTGGCTAGCTTATAGCAGTAACATTACACATCATCCTTTATGTTCACATTCATGCTGAAATTTGCTGGGAAGCTACATACTCAAATTACACACTCAAAAAGAACAGGAAAAATTGGCATTTTTCTAATGGTAATTAACTAACCGCAAAAATTCAAATGGCAGACAGCCATCCAAAGAGTGCTTGAGCCAAGAAGAAAGTTTTGGTACTCGCGTAACATTCAACATCTTCAAGGTCTGCGTTAATTGAAAAACAATCTAAATCTGTTCTTTTGAGATCATATTCTAAACCCAGAAATGCAGTGATCACTTTTTTATGTTGAGCGTGCAAATATTTGCTTGCTTCTTCCAACTGTGAACACTGCTTCAGTAGGACTGAACATTAGGGAAGGCCAGGGGTCAGAAAGCTTATCAGGTTTAGGGTCTTAAGTGCAGTTCAGCCTGGACAAGGTAAAGGACCCTTTCCACTGGCCCCCTAAATCTCTCTGACAAATGCTCTTCCCAAGGACAATCTTATAAATACTTAGTGTGGGAGCATTGAGGGGGTACTGAGGGGTTAATACTCATGGGAAACTAGCTCCTGGAAGCATGATAAGACAAAAAACTGTCTTGCAGGATATATCTGAAAATAAAAGCACCTTTTGAACTGAAGGGTTAGGGAAAGAGAGAACTGGAACATAAGCTTCCTCAGTAGTTTTTATTTCCCCACCAACATCACAATCCACACCTATGGTCTGACAAAATTCTTCAACATCGGACGACATCTGTCTGTTTATGCCTTGCCTGAGCTGCAGTGATTTCTTTCGAAGCCTGTCATTTGTGTCTGGTGTTGAGTGACAAGTCCTGGCTCTTTGGACAGAGTGGGGAAGGGAAGGTTATGATCAAAGGCCTGTAATATTGCTTTCTTCCCTTATGAACTAAAATCCATCTTTTCTGTGGACAAAGTTGAGATGGCTACTATCAACACAGCCATTTAAAAACAACAAAAAAGGACTACTGGGCTCTGACCAAACACAAACACCTGTAATCCATGTTAACAGTTTGTCAGGAGGCCCCAAAACACTGGGGAAAAAAAAAAGTCCAGAATACAAACACCTCCCCCCATTAATAAAACCAAACCAAAATCAGAAAACCCTCAAAAGTGAAGTAACACATGGTGGAGGAAAAACATATGTCCCCCTGTCACACTTTAGATGACATCTGCTGAAGACTGGGAAACTGAGATGAACAAAGAGCATTTTGGTTGGTTTTATATGCTGGTACATTCTACCTGCTTTAATTCAAACAACGAAGAGCATGTGGTAGGGTGCTGTGTGTGCCTGGGCGGCATGTGTGCTGCAGAAGCAGTGAAGTGTCTGGAGTTCCCTGGAGCTTGCACCACAAAGCAACTGACTGTCTTTTGAAAAGCAGCACTTTGATTTCTGGGAAAACGTCCATTAAGCAGTTACTGGGCTGCCTTCCTTTTATGACTGCTGTTCTACAGGAATGAGACACACTCACCCAAGGAGAAGGAATCTCTGATCTGAATTAGACTGGCAGAAGACCCGTATACTTTTATGTTTTCCCTCCTTAAATTAGGAAATTCACTTAAAAAGACAGTTTTACTGGCATAACTATTACTTGTTTTTAAAACAGTTCAGAGAGCCTAGTATTTAGGGTTTTCTTCATGCTTTGCTTTAAGGGCTGTGAGGATCACAATGCATCTGGGGTCAGGATTGAATACTTTTGTACTTCAACAGTCTGAGTAGAGAAAATGTCGCCAGAAAGAATCACGCTAAGAGTGGGAGCCTGAAGAGCTCTTGTGCCCCAGTTCTGGGATCTAGAGAACTGCCCCACCTCTGTGAAGGCTGCTGCAGGAACCAGTCTTTGTGCGGGTCCTTGGGGCTGAGTGCTCCTGTAACGAGGGCATGAAGCTGCTGTGCCTCTGCTGCAGCGGCTGCAGCAGGGATGCTGGCACACAGAGACTAGGAAGCCAGATGGGACGGTCATCTCTGCAGACTACTACTAAGACAAGGAGGGCTCTTTGGAGACACAGAATCAGGAAGATGGAAAAATATGTACTGGAAAGACTTTCCTGAAAGAAGACTAGGCCATATATATTTAAAATTTTAGGATGCCAACTAGTTGTCATGTTTACATACCAAAAATATTTTTAAAAATTAACTTAATTAAAAATTAAAAAAAAATTTTCCCCTGAAACTACAGCAGGTTGGTTGACATGATGACATAGCCTTAGACAATTTTTACAAGAACTCTTGGACCCTGTGCCACTCCAGGAACATGTGGTTGTGGAGTGTGCTGACATGGGGACATCAGTGAGACTGCAGACTCAGTCTCTGTCACCCAGCCTAGCATGGACACAGTGGGCATCACAAGTGCCCACTGAATAAAAAAAAATCAACAGGAAAAAATTCACCACAAAATTCAATAAAAAGGAAAAAAATCCATCATTGGTTTACTAAGCTTTTTTTTTTTTTAAAGCATTTAACCTTTCAAAAAGGTCACAATTTCTCTTTTCCAATAAAAAAATATTTAAGAGCATTTCAGCACCTCTTGTGCTCTTCCAGTTTTAACACTTTTTTCTTTCAGAGACCATTTCTTTAAATGCACTCTAAATTCATATGCTATGATGTAAACTCAGTTCTCTCTTGGTGATTTATTTAATTTTTGTATTTTGATTTCATGGAATGTCTTGCTGTTTTGGGTTTTTTTTTTTTTGAGGGTCCTGGCTTTGTTCTCAGTGATCTGCTTGCTATGTACCTTCCCTTGGCTGTCGTGACACATTCCTTGCAGAATCTGGCCTGGGCTAAGTCTGAACACAGACAGTAAAAGAAAAGACCTGGAAACTAAATAACAAATCCTGGATCTCACAGTCAAGGGTGTTCCTCCTGCCAAGTGTATTGTGGGGCCTGGATAAATATCCGCAGTTGTCCATAAGCTTTCAACCAACAAGTAACCAGGAGGCAGGCACTCTGCCTGGTTGGCACTGGGTGGATGCTAGGATGCCCAGTGTGGTGTCTTGCACCCTGTGGGCACCCACATCTTGGCTGAATAGTAATATTACAGAAAAGGCTATAGCACCTTCTCACTCAGCACTCAGTATAACTCAACAAATGCTTGCCAAACTGTAATCAGTCCTCTGGCAACAGTATTTCTACATTGAATGTATCTTTATTGATAGTAATTGATCTAAAACAATAATAACATTATGAGAAATGAAAATGGTAAAACTGGCACAAGAGGGCTCACATTGCTAGAATTATCTTCCAAAAAAACCAAAACTGAAAGGACCACTGGACCTGCATTAACGTATTTTTTTTCCTGCATTATCACCAGCAACAATTCTTCTGTTAAAACATGGTGTCTAAAGCCCTTCACAGTCTGGTCTCAATCAGATCTCCAGCTTCACTTCAATGAGTCCATCCCTAAACCTCAGTCATCATAATTTCTCATCATTTGAGTAATCTGTTTTTATAGCTGGGTGCCTTTGCACATGCCATTTGCTGGTTCTCTCCTACTCACGCTCTAGGACTGAGTTATAAAGCTACCTTACTGTGTAAAGTTTTCCTGAACTTCCCTAGGCATGATGGGTGTTTCCTCCCCTGAACCCCTACAGCACACTGCTCATTTCCTTACTGCAGCCCTTACCATATTAAGGATAGGAATTATCTAAATTATTCTTGTTTCCCCAAAGCTAGTAAATGGTCTGACATAAACAGATGCTCAACTAATACTGACTTAATAAAATAATGATTCTTGATGCAGTGTGTAAAACTGATTCTTGATATAATGAATTATACTTTCAGGTAGCCCATGAGATATTCATATATACACGTATGTATTTTTTCTGTTGCTTTGGGGCTGCCTAGGATTTCATAAAACTGATATCTTTAGAAAGCTACCATCTGTATTACAGGTTACAAATCGAAAACCTACAGGGGCTGGGCAAGTAGTATAAATAAGTAAGTGTCCAGGTGTAAGGAAAACAAATGCGTGACACATGACGATATAAATGAGAGTAAACCCTTAGCTCCCTGGCAGGGAAGGTGTGAAGCCAGAGCCCAGCCTGGTCCAGCCCAGAGCCCTGGAGCCCTGGAGCCCAGGAGCCCAGCCTGGTCTAAAGCTGCTCCCTATGCCAGCATATCTATGCTAGGTGGAAATGAGAGACCAGTGTTACCAAATCTTTTGATCTTTCAGGGAAAGCCCCAAATCCTGATGTTTATATCAAGTCTCCTGATTTTAAATGCTAGTAACTAATCTGAAAAGTTCCAACAATGAAAAGTTCCACTGTGGAGGGTCAGGTGAGGCCTGTGGAGGACCAGCTGGACACCCCTGATCTGTGCCCTATTTATTATACTTTCTGAATGCCTCGGATGGCTCCATGTGAAAGCTATGAACAAAGAGGACCACAACCAGGAGTTTTAGCTCTCTCAGGGATTTACATTAGTGGGGACAACAAGAGGTTAATGAAATATCACTCTCTCAGTCCAGTTACTTAAAAGTTTTCAAAAATTTGAAGTAACTACTGATTTACCAAAAGTGGCAAAAATAGTAGAGACATCTCATGTATTTCTCACTCAGTTTCTCTCATGGCCACATCTTACATAACTACAGTATTATATCGAAATCAGAAAACTGACAATGGGGCAGTATGTGTATAGTCCTATGTCATTTTATCACATGGAGATCCATGGAGCTGGCACCACAGTCCATACGCAGAACTGTCCATCACCACAAGGATCTCCTTCTTGCTACTCCGTGAGAGTCACACCTACCTCTCATCCCTGACAACTATTAATCTGTTTTCCATCTCTAAAATTTTGTCATTTTAAGAATGTTAAATAAATGGTATCATACAGAGTGCATTCTTTTTATATGAGATTTATTGAGAAATAACTTAAATATCATAGTATAATCTGTTTGAGATGGACTATTTTCTTTCACTTGGCATAATGCTGAGATCTGTCAAAGTGTTGACTCTACCAATAGCTTATTATTTTTTTTACCGATTCTATGGTATGGATGTCCAACCATCCACTCATTATTACCATTCAATCATCCAGGGACATTCTGGTTGTTTCCAGTTTTTGGCTATTACAAATAAGTCTGCTATGAGTATCTGTATATAGGTTTTTGTGTGCATGTACAAGTTCATTCTCTGAACAAATGCCAAAGAGTATAATTGCTGGGTAAGATTTTAAAGAAACTGCCAAAATGTTTTTTTTAATAGTTATTGGTTGAATATTTTCCAGCTATGTTGTTTGGTACATACAAATTTAAGACTGCTATGCCTTCTTGCTGACTGGACTCTTTTACCAGTATGTCAGGTCCTAGTATGTCCCTGGTACTTTTCTGTGCTCTGAAGTTTGCATTATCTGGTAGTAATATAGTCATTCTGGCTTTCTTTTAATTAATGTTTTCTTAGTATATATTTTCCATTCTTTTACTTTCAACCTATTGTATTATTATATTTAAACAGAGTTTCTTGAGAGTGATTTTCCAAGATGGTGGTGTAGGTAAACACACCTCACCTCCTTGCACAACCACATTAAAATTATAGCTAAACTACAGAATAACCATCACTCAGAACCATCAGACATTGAATCGAATAGAAGTCCTACAACTAAGGAATTAAAGGAGAAACCACACCCATTCAGATTGGTAGGAAGGGAAGAGACACAGACACACGGAACAGGCTGGTCCCAAACCCATGTTTGGTAGATGAAAACCAGGAGGAATATCTCAGAAGTGAGGTCCACACCAGGGTCCCCAGCCCAGGGTTCCAGGGTCAGGAAGGTAAGTTCCCATAACTAATGTCTGTAAAAACCAGTGGGAATTGATTTGGTAGAAGAAACTGCTGGATTCCCACACAGTTCTTCTTAAAAGGTCCACATGCAGACTTACTCAGACTCACTCTCTCTGAGCTCTGGCACTGGGGCAGCAGCTTGAAAGGCACCAGTGGCATACAGGGAGGAACTAAAGTGTCTGGCACCAGGGCAAGAGCTGTGGACACCTTTCTCCCAGACAGAATTGCTGGCAGCAGCCATTGTTCCTTTTCTGAGCCCTACCCCACAGCCATAGAATGAAGGACACAATGTCTGAGATTCCATCAACCTGGCTCACGTTGTTTGCCTCACCCCGAGGCTCCCCACCACCCAACTTATAAGCCTACCCAAGTTGTTAACAGTGGATTTTCCACACACGTGGCTTGTCTTGGCTCATGCTTCAGGTCTTACTAAATCCTTTCAAAAAAAAAAAAAAAGCAGCAGCTGGCCTCAGCAAGCCCCTGTACCTCTTGCAAAGAGGTCTCAGGCCCAGCACTAGCAGCGGCTGGTCCTGGTTCACAGCCTGGCCATACTCAGGCACCTCTGAGCCCAGCACAAGTAGCAGCCAGCTGCAGACCATTTTACAGCTTATGTCAGCTGACCACAGACAGAACACAGGTGGTGGCTGACCTTGACCTACACCTCCTGGGAACCCCACAGCCTGTGAAACCAGTAGACAGCTACAGACCATGTCAGAACACCACTACCCAACCACCTCCACAAGTGACACATTCAAGCAGTAGAGTCAGGGGACACCAGAGCCCTATGGAGTGGGCCCCAGCACAGCTGATCCTCCACACAGGATGGAGGTTGGTGGTCAGTGGTCATAGTCAGTACTTGCAGTTGACTGGCCTGGGTAAATCTCTCCCACTGACCTGATCAACAGCAATCATGGCTCAACTAACAGGATTGTGTACTAAGCCCACATGCAGGGCACACTTTGAGTACCCAGCTTGGGTGATAAGGGCTATGACGCTTGATTCTATGTGACACCTACTTTATTAGTCCATGTTACCAAGACAAGGAGTCATCACAAGTCTACTTAATAATACACAAAAACAAACACAGGGAGGCTTCCAAAATGAGGAAACAAAGATTTATGGCCCAAATGAATGAACAGATCAAAACTCTAGTAAAAGAACTAAACAAAATGGAAATAAGCAATCTATCAGATGCAGAAAATACTGGTTATAAGGATGCTCAAGGAACTCAGAGAGTACCTAATCAGCATGAAAAAGATCCATTCCGAAATGAAGTATACACTAACTGAAATAAAGAACAATTAACATGGAATCAACAGTAGAGTGGATGAAGCTGAGAATCAAATCAACTACTTGGAACATGAGGAAGCAAAAAAAAACAACCAATGAAAACAGCAAGAAGAAAAAGGAACCCAAAATTATGAGGATAGTGTAAGGAGCCTCTGGGATAACTTCAAGCATATCAACACTCACATGATAGGGATGCCAGAGAGAGAAGAGAAAGAGCAAGATTTGGAAACCTACTTGAAAAAATAATGAAACAATACTTCCCTAACATGGTGAAGGAAACAGACACACAAGTCCTGGAAACAAGTCTCAAACAAGATGAAGGCAAAAAAGACCCACACCAAGATACATCATAATTAAAATGACAGGTTAAAGATAAAGAGAGAATCTTAAAGGCAGCAAGAGAAAAAGAGTTAGTTACCAACAAGGGAGTTCCCATAAGACTATCAGCTGATTTCTCAAAACAAACAAACAAACAAACAAATCCCCCAAAACAAACAAAAAAACAACAAAAAACAAAACTACAAAAAACAGAACTTGCAGGCTAGTAGGAATTGGCAAGAAATATTCAAAGTGATGAAAAGTAAGGGCCACAAACAAGATTACTTTACCCAGCAAAGCTATCATTAAGAATGGAAGGGCACATAAAGAGTTTCCCACATAAGAAAAAATTAAAGGAGTCCATCATCACCCAATCATTACTACATGAACTGTTAAAGGGCCTTACTTAAGAAAAAGAAGATGAAAACTATGAACAATAAAATGGCAACAAAGACATATCTATCAACAATTAAATCTAATGAACTAAGCAAACAAGCAGAACAGAAATAGAAGCAGAGATACACGGAACATTTTTTAAAAAATTGTTCAAATACAGTTCTCTCCATTTTCCTGCCACCACTTTCCCCCTCTCCACCCACCCTCACCTCCCATCCTCAATCCCATCCCTCCTTTGACTTTGTGCATGGGTCCCTTATACATGTTCCTCGATGACCCTTCGCCTTCTATCCCCCGTTATCACCCTCCCCCATCCTCTCTGGTTACTATCAGTTTGTTCTTTATTTCAATGTCTCTGGTTGTATGTTGCTTGTTTGTTTTGTTGATTAGGTACACCTTATAGGTGAGATAAAATGGTATTTGTCTTTTACTGCCTGGTTTATTTCGCTTAGCATAATGCTCTTCAGTTCCACCTATGCTGTCACGAGGGGTGGTAGCTCCTTTCTTTCTGCTGCATAGAATTCCATTGTGTAAATGTACCATAGTTTTTTTGATCCACTCATTTAACTGATGGCCACTTAGTTGCTTTCAGCACTTGGGTATTGTAAATTGTGCTGCTGTGAACACTGGGGTGCCTAAATTCTTCTGAACTGGTATTTCAGGGTTCTTAGGGTATAATTCCAGCTGTGGAATTGCTGGGTCAAAAGGCAGTTCCACTTGTAGTTTTTGGAGGAAATTCCATTCTGTTTCCCACAGGGGCTGCACCAGTCTACATTCTCACCAACAGTGCACTAGGGTTCTTTTTTATCCACAACCTCATCAGCACTTGTTGTTTATTGATTTGTTTATGATGGCCATTCTGACCCATGGAAAGTGGTATCTCATTGTAGCTTTACCTTGCATCTCTCCGATGGCTAGTGATACTGAGAATCCTTTTATATGTCTTTAGGCCTTCTATATTTCCTCCTTGGAGAAGTGTCTGTTTAGGTCCTTTTCCCATTTTTTAACTGGGTTGTTTGTCTTCCTGGAGTGGAGTTGTATGAGTTCTTTACACATTTTGGAGATCAAATCCTTGTCAAAGGTATCATTGTCAAATATATTTTCCCATACAGTTTGTTCCTTTTTTACTTTGCTGATGTTTTCTTTAGCTGTGCAGAAGCCTTTTATTTATTTTTAAAAATATACTTTATTGATTATGCTAGTACAGTTGTCCCATCTCCGCCCCCCCCCATTCCCCTCTCTCCTGCACTACCCCTCCTACCCACATCACTCCCCTCTTTAGCTCATGTCCATGAGCCATACATATAGGTTATTTGGCTTCTATATTTCCTATAGTATTCTTACTGTCCCCTTGTCTATTTTCTACCGACCATTTATGCTACTTATTCCCTGTACCTTTTCTATCATCCCCTCTTCCCCTTCCCTGATGACAACCCTCCATGTGATCTCCGTGTCTGTGATTCTGTTCCTGTTCTAGTTGTTTGCTTAGTTCGTTTTTGTTTCTTTAGGTTCGGTTGTTGATAGTTGTGAGTTTGTTGTCATTTTACTGTTCATAGTTTTGATCTTCTTTTTCTTAGATGAGTCCCTTTAATATTTCATATAATAAGGGCTGGGTGATGATGAACTCCTTTAACTTGACCTTATCTGGGAAGCACTTTATCTGCCCTCCCATTCTAAATGATTGCTTTGCTGGATAGAGTAATATTGGATGTAGGTCCTTGCTTTGCATGATTTCAAATACTTCTTCCCAGCCCCTTGTTGCCTGTAAGAGGTTTCTTTTGAGAAATCAGCTTATGGGCACTCCTTTGTAGGTAACTCTCTCCTTTCCTCTTGCTGTTTTTAAGATTCTCTCCTTATCTTTGATCTTGGGTAATATTAGTATGATGTGCCTTGGTGTGTGCTTCCTTGGGTCCAACTTATTTGGGACTCTCTGAGCTTCCTGGACTTCCTGGAAGTCTATTTCCTTTGCCAGATTGGGAAACTTCTCCTTTATTATGTTTTCATACAAGTTTTCAATTTCTTGCTCTCTCTTCTCCTTCTGGCACCTCTATGATTTGGATGTTGGAAGGTTTAAGGTTGTCCCAGAGGTTCCAAAGTCTCTCCTCATTTTCTGAATTCTTGTTTTTTCATTCTGTTCCGATTGAATGTTTATTTCTTCCTTCTGTTCCAAACCATTGATTTGAGTCCCAGTTTCCATCCCATCACTGTTGGTTCCATGTACATTTTTCTTTATTTCACTTTGCATAGCCTTCACTTTTTCCTCTATTTTGTGACCATACTCAACCAATTCTGTGAGCATCCTGATTACCAGTGTTTTGAACTCTGCATCTGATAGGTTGGGTATCTCTTCATCACTTTGTTGCATTTTTCTGGAGTTTTGATCTGTTCTTTCATTTGGACCATTTTTTTTGTCTTGGTGCATCTGTTATGTAGTAAGAGGTGGAGCCTTAGGTATTGGCCAGGGCGGGTCAACCCAGGTCTCTGTGTTTTGACACTGTTTGTGGTGGAGGGGTCCAAGATGGAAGAAAGTGGCTTACTCAGTTCTTGGCTGGCTTTCAGTCACTTCCTCTGCTACCCACAAGCAAATTAGGCCCATCTGGTGGTGATTCCTGGGTTGTGGTTTTGTGTACGTTTTAGCACCCTGTAGGTCTCTCCAACAAACTCTCCTGTAACCTGGGAGTTTCTCCCACTGCCTCAACCCTCATAGATTTTTTTTCAGTCAGAGGTTTTGAGGCCTTATTTCTCTGCACTGGAACCCTGGGTTATGTGGTCTTTCTCACTCCCCAGTTGTTTCTCCTGGTATATCTGTAGGCAAATCTGGGACTGCCTGCTCTGCCAGGCCCAACCTTGCCTGCTCTGGTCCTCTAGCCTTGGCCTTGCCTCAAGTCCTCTGCACTCTGGCTATCCTTTTCAGCCCCTCCTACCAGTCTGGATGAATGTTCTTCTTCAACTTCTTGGTTGTCAGACTTCCACACAGTTAGATTTTCTGTCACTTCTGGTTGTTTTGTGTTTTTAAATTTGTTGTCCTTCTTTTGGTTGTGTGAGGAGGTGCAGTGGATCTACCCATGTGTCCATCTTGGCCAGAAGTCCCAGAAGCTTTTTATTTTGATGAAGTCCCATTTGTTTATTCTTTCCTTTATGTCCCTTGTTCTAGGGGATATATTGGTGAAAATATTGCTGCATGGAATATCTGAGATTTTTTTTTGCCTATGTTCTCCTCTAGGACGTTTATGGCATCATGGCTTATATTTAAGTCTTTTATGCATATTGAGTTTATTTTTGTGTATGGTGTAAATTGGTGTTTGAGTTTTATTTTTTGTATGTAGCTGTGTACGTCTTCCAATACCTTGTGTTGAAGAAGAGGGTATTTTTAGTCCATTTTATGCTTTTCCCCCTTTGTTGAATATTAACTGACCATAGAGACTTGGGTTTATTTATGGGCTCTCTATTCTGTTCCATTGATCTATGTGTCTGTTCTTATACCAGTACCAGACTATTTTGATTACAGTGGCCTTGTAATGTAGTTTGATGCTAATTATTGTGATCCCTCCTACTTTGTTCTTTCTTCTTTCTCAAAATTGCTGTGGCTATTTGGGGTCATTTATGGTTCCATATAAATTTTTGAAATGTTTGTTCTATACCTGTGAAATATGTCATTGGTATTTTAATAGGGATTGTGTTGAATCTATAAATTGCTTTGGGTAGTATGGACATTTTGATGATGTTATTTTGGCAGATGTGGGTTTCTTTCCTGGGCTTTGTGGTTTTGTTCTGGCAGCACCTGCGCAACAGCATACAAGATGTGGTGGACAGAGTGATCCTCAGTCAACCAGCTGGAGGAAAAGACCCACCAAAGAACGACCCAACAATTAAAACCGAATTACATCTAAAGAGCCAATATGAATGGCATAAAGAGCATCCCAAGAGCATCAAGTTCAGGAGATCAAGGAGACTGTACCAATGAATCTCACAGGTCTCCTACCACGGAAGTTCATAACACAAACTCAGGGAGTCATAAAAAATTATTTCAAGAAGCAGAAGCAAACAAGAAGAGTCTCACAAATAATGGGAAGACAAAGAAATAACCCCCAATCAAAAGGAAAGGAGGAATCCTCAGAAAGAATGCTAAATGAAATAGAGGCAAGTCAACTATCAGATATTGAGTTCAAAACAATGGTTATAAGGAAGCTCAATGAGCTCAGTTAGAATTACCAAAAACTACAGGGAAGCTATGAGGACCTTACTGCAAACTACTTCAGCATGAAAAAGGCCACAGAAACTATCAACAAGAGCTAAGAGGAAATGGAGAATACAACTTCTGAACTGAAGAACACAGTAGAAGGAATCAAATGCAGGCTAGATGAAGCAGAGGATTGAATCAGCTGGTGGACAAGGTGGAAAAAAACTCCCAGAAAGAGCGAGAAAAGGAAAAAAGACTAAAGAAAAATGAAGAGGGGTTCAGGGAACTGCAGGACAACATGAAATGTAATAATATCCATATAATAGAGATACCAGAAGGAGAAGAAGAGGAGCAAGGGATAGAAAACCTGTTTGAGAAAGTAATGATGGAAAACTTCCCTAATTTGATTAGAGAAAAAGTCACACAAGTCCAGGATATGGAAAACATTTTAATGGTTGCCAGAGGGGATGGAGGAATGGGTGAAAGATAAAGGGATTAAAAAGTGCAAATTGGTAGTTACAGAAGTTATGGGGATGTGAAGTACAGTATAGGAAAGGGAGTAGCCAGAGAATTTATATGCATGACTCATGGACATGAACGATGGGGTGGGGATTTTCTGAGGAAGGGGGGTAGGGTACTGGGTGAAGGGGGACACAGGAGAAAACTGGGACAACTGTAATAGCATAATCAAAATATAATTAAAAACAAAATAAAAATAAACTGAGTTTCTTGTGGACAGCATATAGTTGGGTTATATTTATTAATGCTCTCTGCCAATCTCCATCTTTTAATTGGTGAATTTAGGCCTTTTACATTTAATATTGTTATTAATATGGTTAGAGCTTAGATATGCCATTTTATATTTATTTTCCGTTTGATCCCTCTGTTCCCTTTTCCCTACCTTCCTTTTCCTTAAAAATTTGTTTTAGAATTATCTATTTTTTTCTCTATTCATTACCTATGCCCCTTCTTCCCTTTGCCCACCTCCACAGTCCCCACCACCCCTTTCCTCTGGCTTTCATCACACCGTTGTCTGTGTCTACGGGTTATGCACATATGTTCTATGGCTAATGCCTCCACTTTCTTTCATTCAAATTATTTATATATTTACATTTAACTTATTTAAACTAAAAACAAAAACAAAACAGTTAACCCATTTCTCCCCCTCTTCTTCAGCCTCTGGCAACCACTGAAATAGAATTATAAGGTTATGAAAATAGAATTAAATTTTGATTTACCCACAGTATTTTTAAATTTATCTCTTTGTACATAGTTTTAAATCATTTTTCTAGATGCTCCATTATACATAATTTTTCACGATCAACTGGTATTGTCATTTTACCAGCTTAGGTGAAGTGTAGACACCTGGCTACCTTAATTGTCTTAAGTATTTTTTCTATATACATTAAGAATCACATCAACCCATTTTCAAATTATCCTTTGACTGTCAAACACAATTTAGAAACTACAAGAGGAGAAGAAAAATTTATTGTATTTACTCTGTTTTACTCTTTCTATTTTTCTTCTTTCATTTTATTTTTTCAAGGTTCCTTCTTTTAACATTTCCTGTCTGTTTCAAGAACTTTCTTTAGCCATTCTTTTTGGGTAGGTCTCCTGGTGACAAATGCTCTCAGTGTTCTTTCATCTCAGTATATCTTCATTTGTCCTTCAACCCTGAAGGAAATTTTCAAAGGATATAGGATTTTAGGTTGACAATTATTTTCTTTCAATACTTGAAAAATGATGTGCTACTTCCTTCTGGCCTCCACGGTTTCTAAAGCCAGTGTCATTCAAACTGTTCTCATTGTTTTTTTCAATTGTATTATTATTATTGTTCAATTACAGTTGTCCCCACTCTCTACCCTTGCAATTATTCTCCTCAACCCTACTTACCTCTACCTCTCACCTTCAATCCTCCCCACCCCATTGTGTTTGTTCACATGTCCTTTATACATGTTTCTTGATGATCCTTTCCCTTCTCTTCTCCATTATTCCTCTCCCTCACTCCTCTGGTTACTTCCAGTTTGTTCTTTATTTCAATGTCTCTGGTTCTATGTTGCTCACTTGTTTGTTTTATTGATTAGGTTCCACTCATAGGTGAGATCATATGGTATTTATCTTTCACCACCTGGCTTATTTCATTTAGCATAATGCTCTCCAGTTCCATCCATGCTGTCCCAAAGGATAGGAGTTCCTTCTTTTCTTTTCTTTCTTTTTTCTTTTCTCTTTTCTTTCTTTCCTTCCCTCCCTCCCTCCCTCCCTCCCTTCCTTTTTTTCCTTCCCTCCCTCCCTCTTTCTGCATAGTATTCCATTGTGTAAATTTACCACAGTTTTTGGATCCCCTATTTACTGATGGGCACTTAGGCTGTTTCCAGCATTTGGCTATTGTAAATTGTGCTGCTATCAACACTGTGGTGCACAGGTTCTGTTGAATTGGTGTTTCAGGATCCTTAGGGTATAATCCCAGCAGTGGAAGTGCCAGGTCAAAAGTCTCTATAAGGCTAGCACATGACTTCTCAACAGAAACACTACAAGCCAGAAGGGAATGGCAAGAAATATTTCAAGTGATGAAAAGCAAAGGACTACAACCAAGACTACTCTATCCTGCAAGGCTCTCAACTAAAATGGAAGGCAAAATAAGGAGTTTCCCAGATAAAAGAAGGCTAGAAGAATACACCTCCACCAAATCAGCATTGGAAGATATGCTAAATGGACTGCTTTAAGAAGATGAATAAAAAGAATGAGAGAGAAGAACACAGGTACAAAGGAGAAAAATGGCAATGAACAAACTGTTCTCATAATTTACCCTTACAGGTAAGGTGTTTATTTCGGCTTTCAAGATTTTTTGTCTTTTGTCTTTTTTGGAAGTTTGACTATGATTTATCGTGGCATGAATGTATTTGGATTTATTCTGTTTGGAGTTTGCTCAGTTTCTTGACTATGTAGGCTTATGTCTTTTGCAAAACTTGAAAAATTACAGTATTTCTTTAAATGCCTTTTGAATAATTTTTCAGCCCCACCCTCTTTCTCCTCTCACTCTGGTTCTCTGATGACACAAGTGTTAGGTCTTTTCTTATAGACATACAGGTTCTTGAGGCTATTTCTTTCTTCTTTATTTTCCTTTAGTTTTTCTCTGTTGTTCATATTGGAAATTTCTATTGTACTATCTTCAGGTTCACAGACTCTCTCCTTTGTTTTCTTCATTCTACCATTGAGCTCATTCACTGAATTTTAAAATTTCAGTTATTGTATTTTTCAGTTCTAAAATTTCCATTTGGTTCTTTGTATCTTGTTTGCTGAAACTCAATTTATTCATTTGTTTCAAGTGTGTTTAATTGCTCATTGAAGCCTTTTATAATGGCTTCTAAAACCCTTATCAGAGAATTTAAATATTTGTAATTTCAGTATTGGCATCTGTTGTTTTTTCTCATTCAAGCTGAAATTTTTCCAGGTCCTTGGTATAAAGAGTGATTTTCTATTATACCCAGAATATATCTGGTATTATAAGACTCTGGTTTAAAAAATACTGCTTGTTTTAGTAGTATTCTACTAAAACAACACCAGCAAGGGTGCAGAGGTAATCTCTCCTTACAGTTGGGCAAGAGTGGAAGGAATGTTAAGCTTCCCACTTGTCCTTTGCTGATGAGGATGAGGATGGGACCACTTTTTTTCTTTCTTTTTTTTTTTTTTTTACAGTGTTTGGCTGGAATAGAGCAGTTGTTGTCTAAATATTTTCTTCTTACTAGAATATCAATTTCCTGGTCCTTGAACTAGAGAGAGCTGGCTTTCCAAAGAATTTGAAAAAAATCTTTGCCTACTGCCATTTCCAGGTTGTCAGCTTTTCCAGCATCCACTCTGGGCTGTATGAGAAGAAAAGGAAACCAGGGAACTTGCTGCCATGTCCTTCCTTGGGCCTGAAGTCCCAAGCTGACCTGCCTTCTCTCTACCTTTCAGTTTTAGGTTTGCTTTAAATATGATATCTAAGAATTTTAGCTATACTTAGCAGGAGGAATGGGGAAATATACATCAGTATCTTGTCTAAGAACAGGGACAACCACTTGACATTTATCAAATGGAAGGAACACTTCCTCTCCATAGTTCCAACCTCCAGGTCTAGTTAATCGTCTTAAAGGTTGATCAATAAAACAACCATGGAGTTTTCTGCTACAGTGCTTGCCCATTTTATCACCCCGTCAAATCAGGTATTAATTCATTTACTCAATAACCACTTATTGTAGAAATTAAGCTCAGATTTTATAATTATATGTTCAAAGCTACAAAGAACATATCACTAATGACGCATATAGTCTTGTGAGAAAAATGATTCAACTGAAATGAAGCTATAACAAGGTTAAGGATTAAAAGGAGTGCTTTAAAAGTTATGTTTAGAGTGAACAGCATGGGGGTAAGAGATGTTATTGGGGTGACATTTGTTAAGAACCCACTTTGTGCCAGGAACATCAGAATGATAGTACGTGTGTGTGTGTATGCTGGGGAGGAGGGAGTTGATAGACACTCAGCCACGCACAGAAACTGGAACAGAGGAGTCAGCTGCTACACAACGGAAAAAGTGTAACCACCAGAAACACTATAGAATCACAAAAAGTAGATGAAATCAGCTATGAAAACTATCAAGCAATTTACAATACTACTTGTTGACAATGCAAAACTGTACATTTTTCATTAATCTAGAAAAATCAAGGAAAAGTTCTATAAGTAAGTCAGAATGGAGCACCCTGTGCCCAAGGGGAGAGAAACAGAAAACACCTCCCTCAAGAAGACCCCAGACCCCAGGATTTCTTGTTAATTTATGCCTTTGTTGCCTCCTCATGGTGTAGGTATTATTCTGGTAATTTGTAAGTGAGAACAATAAGATCCCTAATAAGAGACAGAGCTGGGATTCTACTTCTAGAAATTTACCCTGTGAAAATAATCAGGGATGTTTAAAAACATTTATCTACAAGGAAATATGCTCTTATATGATTTGCAATAGGAAAAGATAAATGAACAAAATGCCGAACATTAGGGGATCAGTTAAATAAATACATAAATACCATAAATGATATACCTTATGAGGGAATACTTTTCTGTATGTTGTCATTATAAACCTATTAGCAGAATACTTTCTACCATGAAAAATTCTCACAGTATATTTGTAAGGAAATAGGCTTTTCATTATGCAGAAAAAATGATCCAGAATACCTAGGTGTTGACTGCCATTTCCCTGGAAAGGATAGGGTTAGGGTGACTTTGGTTTTTATTTAAGAATCAAATGGTCCCCATGTCTATAAGCAGGTCCTTACATGGGATTATTAAGCACACAGACTGTGTAAGTCTTCTTGACTAGTTGTGTGAGGTCCAAGCATGAAAGGACTGAGGTGTGAACACCCTCGAGGGGCACATGGGGTCTGTGCTGGTGCCTGGTGCACCTGTTCTCTGGGGCAGCTTTGCCCTAGCTGTGCTCCTGTAGTCTTCGACACATAAATTGAAGACCTAATCTATAGGATATATGTGTGTGGTCTTTCCCTGAAAGTCTATGGCTACAAAGCAGAGTGATCATAATTGCATTAAAATGAAAATAAAAATATATAAACATACACACACACACACACATATGTAGAGAGAGAGAGGGAGAGAGAGGGAGGCAGACAGAAAATGCTGGAAGGATACATACATGTTACCTGTGGATATTTTTGGATGGTAGAATTATGAGGATTAAATATTTCTGAACTTTCCTATATTTTCCAATTTTTCACTTTTTCTCCAATAGAACATATACTACCTCCTTTCAGGTATATTTGAGTGTGGAAGATGATTCTGTTAATATAGTATTGAAATTAGTGTGCTGGTGTTTATTTAGGATTTTGGGAGGATCTATATTTACTGGTGAACTGTACACATATTTACATTTCTCTATTTTATATTTTGGGGGCAAATTTTGGCAGGTTTTACATCATGGTGGTTTTAACTTAAAAATAAATGGATAGTGTTTTACCTTTTCATAGCATTTTAGAAAAGTTTAAATAGTATGAGAATCATCTGTTCCTTGAAAGTTCAGAACTTACAATAAGTAAAACAATCTAGTCCTACAGGCTTTTAGAATGGCAGTGCTTTGGAGTCTTTTATAATTCATTCCTCGGTTATTGTCCATTTTTCTTTTGTAAATTTTTCTTTTTTAGGGGGCAGATTTTTTCCAAAAAATTATATTTAATTTATGTTTTTAAATTTATTTATTTCACAGTTTATATAATATCTTCTATAAATAGAAAATGTATCTAGTATATCACTTGTTCTAAATTTGCTTTCTTTTCCCTTTTCTTCATTGTATTTGTCAAATTTTTTCTATTTTATTTTACTCTCAAAGAAACAGCTCTTGATTTATATAATAATTCCAGTATTTTCTGGCTGTGCTGTCTTCTACATTTTTCACATTTATTTTATAATACTTTTATAAACTTCTTGAATAGAAGACTTATTTCACCTATTTTTATTCTTTAATAATGGAAGCACTTGAGACTCTCATTTTGCCTCTGAGTATATGCATAGTTGCAGGTAATCATCCTTACTATGCTGTGTTTTTATTTTCTTTACTTTCTACACAGATTGTTGTAGTTTTAAATTATCCTTTGATCAAATAGTTATTTAGAAGACTGTCTTTCAATACAAGATGACATTTAAGAAGGATAAACATTATATTTAGGTTCAAAAAATAAACATGGGGATGCAGCATAGCATATGTGAGAACTTCAAGTGGGATGGTGGCTTCAGCCCGAAGAGGAAGTCTTAGGGCTCAGGTAAGACAAAGTGGTAAAGGTGAGAAGGAAGGGGAACGGCGCAGCTCCTTCACTGTGAACTAGGATGAGATGGAAATAGGGAATGGCCTGGGGAAGGGATAAAGGCCATAAAGATGATTTACAAAGCACTGTGTACATCCCAAAGGTGTCCCAAACCTTCTGGAGGCCTTAGGGAAGGATAAAAGTAAAAAAAAAGAAAAAAAAAGAAACCCTGCCACATTTAGGAGGAGAGAAATTCAGTAACATAGAAGGTCTATATAAACTTGGACACAAATTATATCTCTCAGTTCACTGTTGATGCCATTGTAGCATATGGAATTCTTTCCATTACAAACCAAAGAATCCAGAGAGCTACCTGAGGATCCTATTGGGCCATACATATAGTCCTACAGGGAATGAGGAACTAATGCCTAAATTCCAATTCTATGAGAAGCTTTTGGATATAAGCCTTGACCACCAATTTCAGACATCGGAGAGCACAGATGTCACCTCATGGGGCTCTTGTCACTCCCTGGATTTCCATTCTTTATGACATCAATGACATAAGATGCCAATAAGCTGAGAATTCTTAACCAGCAGCCTGATGCTCTGCTCCCCTAGCTTGGATCAGTGCCATGGCTGGGAATCTGCTTGAACAGCACCACAACATTCCCGAGCTTATAATTCCTGAGTCTGCATTACCATCTGACTAATGATGTCTGTTCTGATAAGGAATATAAATTCTTTTGTTCTGGGATCAGTCTGCTTCTGTATTTATCAGGTTATTTTTAGGATAGGTGAAGAATGTTTTTTTCTTGATGGACTAAAACAAGAAAAGCTGTGGCTTGGAGTTCTGGGTCCTATTTGGAAAAAAGTTTTCCTTTAGTTGAATAAAGAACCATTTGTGACCCAAGCAAGGAAAAAAGTGTTTTATAAATAAAGGAAAATACAATAATGTACAAATATACATTGGTTCCCAAACATTCCTAGGTCTGCTGATAGTTTTTAAAATAATGTTTTATTTATTTATTTTTTAAATAAATGCCCAACAGAGAACATTCTCAACCCAGCTATGTTCTCTGGACAGAAGGCTGTGAATGGGGTGGAACCCTCTGGTCCCTTCTTCAGATGGAAGTCTTTTTTGGGGGCAGATTATGTAGACACCTCTGGACAGCACAGAACACCTGCACGTCTGGTTAGTGTGACGAACAGGGTTTAAGCTGGGAGTGATGTTGGGCCAGGGCCCTGGAGGGTGTTCAGCTTGAGCCCATGTCAGTGCTTCCCCGAAAGCCCTGCCTCCATTTGGCCAGACAACCTCTGCACCACACGGCTAAGCGACAGCAGCTTCAGCTGCCTTTCTGTTCTTTCCCTGGGCACCATTTGAGACACTATGCCAAGACGCAGCTGCCTCTGGTGACACAAACTTGCTTCCCTTACAGTCAGGTGGGTGGTACCACCAATGACACTAAGTTGAAAAGTCCTGCTGGGCCCAGAGAGCACCTTAAAGTAGGAAATTCAACATCCTTCTCTTGGCAATTGAGATGGAAGCTGCAGTGTGGCAACAGCTCTGGAGGGCCTGGGCCCAACTGCCAGAAAGCTGGGAAGGCCCACTTCTCCCCTGGGCAGAAAGCTGATACCTGGGTTGGGTGAAGGCCATCTGGGGGTGGGGGGAGTGTGGGGACAAGGGGTGGGTGAAATGAGGGCACTGACTTCTGTGAGCCTGCTCTAGCTGGCTGATGGTGGGGAGTGTGCTGCCTGGGGTGGGTTTCCCGCTCCAGCTGCTGGGAGTCAGTTGGCCACCCAGATGAATGACCTCAGACGCATTTGGTTTGACCTGCTCATAAGACAAACGCAGCTCTTCTGACCTCCTCAGCATGTTTTGCCCCAACCCTGTGGCTGCTGGAGGTGGGCAGGGAACCTCCTCCCAGTTGCTTTTCAGGCACCTGGTCTACCACAGAATGCTGAGAGATTCAGACCCAGCACAATTTAATGCTAGATGTCCTCAGGGGTGCGGTGCCCAGGGACAGCGTCTAGAGATGAAATCACGTAGTGGGGACATGCAAGACCTACTGCACCCTAGTGAGTTCTATGCTTCAGTATGGCAGTCCTGGGAGAAAGACATTTTACTGTAAACAGCACCTTTTGTACCTTCAAACAATTTGAATATTTTAAAGCAATAGCCCATTAGAGATCTTGCCACTCACATTCACTCTTAACCAGTTCTTAAATTTACTTCTATATATTCCCAATTCAAGGAGGTCTTTACAGGGTGCAGCTGCACACAGCTGCTCTCATGGAAATGCTATAACCCATGTCGCAATAAAAATTTACCCAAGCTCCCTCACTGCTTAAAAAAAATCACCTTCATTGAGATGTAATTTACATACCACACAATTCACTTATTTGAAGTGTTCCTAAGCAACCACTAATCTTTCTATTGCTACCAATTTGCCTATTACGGAAATTTTATATAAATGAAAGCACACAGTAGGTGATCTTTTGTGTCTGATTGCTTTCATTTGGCATAATGTTTTCAAGTAGCATCCATGTTGTAGCATATATTAGTATAACACCATGGCTGAACAATATTCCATTGTATGGATATACCACATTTTGTTTATCCATTCATCAGTTAATGAACATTGTGTTGTTTTCCACTTTGGGGTTATTATGAATAATATGAACATTTGTGTAAAAGTTTTTGTGTGTACATACTTTTTAATTTCTCTTGGGTATACCTTGGAGTGGAATCACTGGGTCCTGTGGTAACTCTATGCTTAATCACTTGAGGAAGTGCCAGACTGTTTTCCAAAGCAGTTGCATCATTTTGCATTCCCACCATGAGTGGATGAGGGGTCCAATTTCTCCACATGCTTGTCAACATCTATTATTGTCCATCTTTTTTATTCTACCCATAGAAATAGGTCTGAAGCGGGAGCTCATTGTGGCTTTGATTTGAATAAATGTTGAACATGTTTTCATATGGTTTTTGGCCATTTGTATATCTTCTTTGGAGGATGTCTAGTCAAATTCTTTGCCCTTTAAAAATTCTATTATTGTAGTAGTTTTTTATGTATTCTAGGTAAAACTCCCTAATCACATATATAATTTTCAAATATTGTCTCCTTGTCTGTGGTTTGTCTTTCCACTTTCTTCATGGTGTTGTCTGTAGCAAAACATTTTTAATTTTGATGTGCTCCTGATCTGTTTTTTTTTTCTTGTGTCATTGGTCCTTACTCAACTATTTTTAGTAGTACAGATGCTTGAATTCATATGGTTCTTTACATTTTCCAAAAACATTTGTTTTGAAGTCCCTCCTCTGAGCCTCACAATACATCCGTAAAATAGGAAATCCAGTTAAATTGCCTGCTCAAGGGTGCCTGCACAGCTGGTTAGTGGGGGAGAAAGGCTGAAGCCAAGTCTGGAGCTCCTAAAGCTAACCTGTGCTCTGCAGGGAGTCAAACTTTCCCAGCAAGTTGGGCTAATTATCAGGCTTACAGGCCCCGGTCAGACACATTTAGATAATTTTGCCACATGAGGCAGGATGGTATGTAAACTGTACAATCAGACCCAGATGGACATTTGACCTCTTCTGCTTGGTGCCTGTGTGACCTTGGGAAAGTTACTTAACCTCTCTGAGTCTTGGGCTTATTGGTAATAAGGGGGTAATAATGGTGCCAACCTCACAGGGTTGCTAGGTGAACTAAATGAGAAAATGCATGTAATGTTCTTAATTAGCACAATGCTTAACATATAGCAAGTGCTCAATAAACACAAATTAACATTATTCTTTAATTTTTGATAGCTGTAATACTTCTTCCAACATGATAGCCTTGACAAGTTGTAGTTCCTCCAGTTTACCTGCATTCTTAACTGGCATTACTTCCCTGGTCTTATCAGGGGATCATGCAATGTTTGATCAGGAAAGAACTTGAGTGATCAGCGAGTCTGAGTTCCAGAGAAGGGGTGCAGCATGACGTGTCTACGGCCACACAGCACATGACCTTTCAACATTACTTCTTAGAAATCTCTTCTTTCGTTTCCATAAATCTGGCTATTCTAGTGCAAAGTTCCTGATAGCTATGATCTTGAACAAGGTCAAAGGAGCCTCCCAAGAGAGGCTGGGCAACTCAGAGATGGCAGCACCCCTTCTCGGTCTGCCATCATGTCTGGCTCTTGAAAAACCTCCTCCTAACCCAATCTCTATCTGAATAAACCAATTCCACTTTTCTACTGTGTTTAAAGCAAATAAAGTAAGCTTCTGAATGTCAGCAGCATGTGGTGTTTAATTTGCATCTCACCAAGGAATACAAGACTTAAAGATGATGAGAAAAAGGGATTTTTATGGAAACCAGCTTACAGCATCTGAGATGCAAACTTGTGACCATACAAGCTCAAGCTGTGATCTTGTTAGCTGTTGTAAACCAAGCAGGGTTTGCTCCTTGGCTAAGAACTCCCAGGGCAAACATGTAAAATACTATTCACGTGTTTCTGCAGGGAGTGCTGTTCTTAAGTGCCTTTTCAAAGGCACTGTAATAGAGCGTAGCTGATACACTGTTCCCTGACAGAGAACAGGGACTACAACTAAAATAAGCAAAAACACAGTAAGGACATGCACATCTCCTAATAAGAGGCCCCAAGGAGGGGCATTTCCAGGACTGGCTGATTCTGAGGTTCTTCCATCTTTTCTCATTGCCACTCCTGGCTTATCTTCAGGCTGAGTCCCCTCACCACTCCAAGGAGGCTGCTGCAGTCATCACACACAGACGACAATGTCCAGAGAAAGGAATATTCCTCTCTGGTTTCCCTTGTTAAGTAGACCACCTCTTGTGCCTCCCTGGCTTGAATTACATCACTTGTCCATGACTAAACTAGTCCCACAGCAAAAACTAATAAGGCCACTGCAACTGGCTTAGAAATTCAATGCTTACCCCTTAGGACTGGAGACCTAACAACCTCCCCTGAAGAACCTGCCATTCAGTATTGGGTGAACTGAATAGGGGTTCTCTTTGTAAGGAAGTGGAGGGTGGCTGTCAGACAGGCTATCAATGGTGCTTTCCTCTTACAGAAAGCCTGCTCCAACAGTGAGATCCTGTGCATATGCAATGAGCCCATCTAGCCAGACATCAGCTACATGACCAACCAGGTTGGCTAATGGGTCATCCCAGTTAAGATTCAAGTAGAGAGCTTTGCAGCCTGAAAACCTGCACACCTGGGCTGTGGTCACAGCTGTGCTAACAACGCCCCTGAGGGTCTCCACTTCCTCATCTACAGAGAGGTGGGCTTGCAGTAGATAGTGTCTAAGGTCCCTTGCTAAATCTATAGTTAATTAGAAAGAAAAACCTGGTGACCTTGTTTTCATAACTCATTTCTAGAAATGCCTAATATCAGAATTTCTAACTAAAAGCTACATTACTTTCTATGTTAATTCTTTTCCTTTTCCCCATTCAGGATGGTGAGTGGTGGGTAGGTCAAGATAAAACCCAGAGAATGTTGGAGCCAAAGGTAAGGAGTGACATGCTGTCTTGTGTTTGCTCCCTGAATGTGCAGAGAGGATTACTGTGTTACAGTTGGGCCTACGCCAAATTCCTGGCTTCGCTACTCTAGAAGTCTAGAGAATCACAAGCACTCCCTTGCCCACTATGTACGTCTCTGGTACACCAGGCACTGTGTTGGGGGCTGCAGGTGTCTTCTCTTGCTGTGGGTAAAGTGACTTCAAGGATGAACCACAGGCATTATCTGCCTGAAGCCAGTCACTTCCAGAACACTTTTGACTTTTGTTTTACCTCAATAAGGATTTTTCTGCCATTAAGAATTGCTAATGTTCCCTGGTTTGCACTGTTGCTTTGTGCTCACTCCCTACCTGGCACCGTTCTGAGTGTTGGGTCAGGAAGCACCATGTTCTTCTGTGTCCTCAAAGTTGGAGGCCCTGGGACACTGTTCAACAGAAGACAGTGCACACCAAGTGCTAAATTCTGAGACAAATTCTTAGCCCTAAGAGTTTAGAGGCCGGAGAATAATGAGGGCTGGAGCTTTCAGGCAGGATTCCCTGGAGGAAGTGGCAGCTGATAGGGCCCTCAGTATAGGGTAGGATTCAGCTGGGAGGACAGAGAAGGGGCAGGCTCCAGGCAGAGTGGGGGGATTATGGAGCTGGAGGCCAGCCAGGAGACTGAGATGCAGAGGGTGGGGTGCAGGGCGAAGTCAAAACAGGCTGAGACCAGGCAGTGGAACCAAGTAGACTTACTTTGATTTTATAGTGTCTGGGAACAAGAAGCCCTTCTATTAGATACATGTTCTGTTAGATACATGGGTGATGCTGAAAAAAGCTGAACAAATAATTGGGATTGACTGATTTTTTGTACCATGCGAAACATGAATTCTCTAAGCAAGTATATGCGATTTAAAACAGGATGACTATTCTAGGTGGGGTGCTCTTGGGGAAAAACACTGAATCAGGAGTCTCCAGCCCCCTTTGGCACAGGCACTGCTGGAGTGGAGGGTGGTGACTGGGTCAGGGAGGTGGGTTCTCCTGCAGCACACTGTGCAGAGGCTGAGCCCCCAGGACAATGCTTGCAGAGACGCTCATGACTGAAAGTGACACCCACATGCAGAAGCTGAGAATGAGCTGGACCTTAGAGAAGAACACTGTGATGACATTTTATTCAAGGAAAGAAACATTAGAATCAAGCCTTTGTTTCTTTTAAGGTTTGCTGAAAAAGGAAAGGTTGTTTTATGGGCAGGCTGACATAGAGGGAGAAAGGAAGAGAGGAGGTGGTAAGAAAAGAAGGGGGAAAGATATAAACTAGAATGTGGTCAATAGAATTTTATTTGCTTTATTATTCCTGAGTATATGGTGCCAATAAGTCTGAGTTCTGTGACTCCCCAGCTCCACCACTGAAGACAGTGTGAGCAGTCCTGCCCCAGGAATGAGCTTTCCCCCGAGAGGAGCGGCTGGCACCCCGCGTCACACAGCAGTTCCATAAAGCTGGGCCCAGGCCTGGCCTGACTTAACGGCATTCTTCCAGCAGGGCCTGACCACACGTGTGCGCCAGGGCCAGAGCAGTCAGGCCTGAGGGTGCAGCTTGTTCTTCGCTGTGGACCTGCCACAGGGTTGGGGAAGCCAGTCAGGCCCCAGCAGGCTCTGGGGAAAGGCAGGAGGACCAGAGCGTGCTAGAGACAGTCCTTGCCTACAGAGCTCTCCCCCTTGAAGCTTTGCTTTGTTTCTTTGATCAGAATTTCTCTGCTTCAAAATAGTCCCATTGTTTGTCAGTGAAGATACAGTGAGTTACAGAGTTCACAGGAGAAGCTGGGTGGCAGGAGGAAGAGAGTGCAGGAAGGAGGTATGTAGTCAGGCATCAAAGCATGCCTGACAGTGTGGGCCTCAGTTAATTCCAAGCAGCAAAATGCATTTGGGACCTCAGAGCATATATGAGAGAAAATACTCCATTAGGATCTTAAAATCTTAAAAAACAGGCCTTTCCAGATGCTCAATAAGGGAAATGACCCAGATTCCCTCAGTCCTGGAGCCAAGACCTGCCACGTCATTTATAAGGCCCATTGCACAAGGAGTGTGTGAGCTGCTTGTTCAAAAAGCAGACAAAGAGGTGCCACTGCAAGTACTAAAATATAAAGTGTCTTTCTTTCTTCCATGGTCTCTGAACTGGTCACAGCATGTTTTCTTTGCTGTTTCTTGTGTGTTCTGGGCACTGGGACACTTGTGGGCGAGTGAAGACCCTCACAGGCACCTGGAGAACTGGTCACATGGTACCTTGGCTGAGGGATAGGGAGGTCGAGCGGGGCATCATCCCCCCTTCCCATGGCCTGCCACCTAACCAACATTGGAAGGGGGACCCCCAAGGGTGTTGTGACTTCATTGGAACATACTAGGCACCTGGATAAGGTAGGTAAGAGGCTCACCCTAGAAGAGCTGCCCAGTGGATGGACCCCAGCACTGCCAGCTTAGGGCAGAAAGTGTCATCATGGTATGGCACCTGGGTGTGTGTGCCCCACCCTGACCCTTAGTTTGCCCATGCCCCCTTGGGGTGCAGGATGGTAGCAGTCCCTGCCAGGGTGGAGAGGGAACAATGGGAGAGGCCAGGGTACCAGGCAGGGTAGCAGGCAGCTGAGAGCCCATCTCTGGGTGGAGGGACCACACAGGCCAAGGCTCCAAGCTCCTGTGGTATGCTCTTCTCTCCCACTGGACTTCACTTATGAAACACAAATTCAGAGATCAAACTGTCAAAAATTTAACAAGGCAACCTCAGAGTATTAAAGTGAGTTCAGCATGTGGGGCTCTATGAGACCCCACGGACCGCTGGCCCTGCCTGGGGAGTAGGTTCTTCTACTTTCATCCTTCTCCAAGTCAAAATGTCCACCACACATACTCTTCCAGGCTCCTGAGATCCTGGTCTCCTGGGGGGCCCCAGTTTCTGCCTGTAATCTACCCAGCTATCCTAAGTGACTCACTAATATAAAGGTGGAAGAAAATTTCACAAATTCCAGGTAACCAATGTAGTAGCAGTTTGGGAAGCTCAAAGGAGGCTCTGTAGAGACAGGATTTCAAATAAGTGGAAGCCCCATGTAATTAACATAATTTTGAATTAAAAAAGCCACTTCAATAATTGCTTTTCTATTACTGTACAATATTTACTACCATTGCCATTGTGTAACTTATCTCATTAATTACTGTTGGAAAAAAGTTGGGTAATGAATAATTAATATGATATGATAACCAAGGGAGTCCTAGTGCTTAAGAAACAGAGCTTGAAAGAAAGTGTCACCCAAACGCAGTCCTGTTAATGAGAGCCTTGAAGCCTGGTGGCCACATGCTGGGAGGTAATGCTCTAGTTCCATCACCTGCTGTTCTTAGAGGTCAACAGAAAAATCTCTCTGGCCTCATCATGGATGTGGAAAAGAGGTCAAGAATTCTCTCCAGTGGCAGCAAGAAAAAGCTTCCACTTTATCAAAACAGACAGCACTTGGCACAAATACCTCAGTAAAACACAAATTAGAAATGGCACCAAAAGGTCAGTATGGTACTGGAGCAGCAGCCCATGCCTCAAAGAAAGTGGAAGTCTGATGTTTTCCATCAGGATACATATGGTGAGAGCAGGGGCTGGGGGAGCGGAATTCAGTCAGATGCCTCCAACCTGCAAATGATACCTCCCCCACCTGGATTTCCAAACAGGCCCATACTTTCAATCAAAATAAGGTTTGGCCCTGGCTGGGTGGCTTAGTTGGTTGGAGCATCGACCTGTACACCATAAAAGGTTGCAGGTTCTATTCCTGGTCAGGGCGCATAACCTAAGTTGCAGGTTCCATCTCCGGTTGGGGTATGTGTGGGAATAGCTGATAGATGTTTCTCTCTCTCTAAAATCAATAAAAACATATTCTTGGGTTAGGATTTAACAATATATATACGGTTTGGGTAGGGTTGCCATATAAAATACAGGGTGCTCAGTGAAATCTAAATTTGAGATAAACAATGAATAATATATAAAATTAAGGACATATATACACTAAAGAATTATTCATTGTTCCTGTATTTTTATTTGCTGAGCTTGGCAACCATGGGTTTAGTGATCTCTCCTATTCAACCAATGTGAAAATACGTTTGGTGCCAAGCACTGGGGAAACCTTCCTGGAAAGTTGTGAGTGGACTACTAAGGAAGATGAATGAGCCCCGGCAACAGTGCTACACTGTTAACTACTGTACAGGTGATTTCCTCCTGCAATTTTGCTGTGTCTTCTGGGTTATTTGACAGGATCCCAGATGGAATGACATGTGAGAGGATTAATTATAATTAATCACAGATTGGGAAGTTTGGGAACCTGGGAAGTCATCTTTCAAGTTGCCAAAGCTATATTTTAAGAGCAATGTAATACAACAGACATTATGATGGAAGAACAGTCAGAAGATAAAAGTAAAGGGGAGATAAAATATCATCTATGTCTATTTCAAAGTTGCAAAATTCAGGGTTAAAATACTGCATTTTAAAGTTTTAGGATGAGTTGGAAGGGATGAAAAGTGAGCCTACGGACCAGTTTCCCAGTAAAACAAAAGTTGTTTACATCTCCAGGACTGAACACCTACCAGCTAATTTAGAACCCTAAAGTGGTCATATAAAGAGATTAGAATTTCTATAAAAATAGGTCTGAGTTGCCTTGCAGTGCAGGTATAGAGAACGCCAGTACCGAAGGGTCCTTCGTGCATCCAAAGTAGCTGAGCTCCACACCCCCCAGCTGTGTTCTATTGCATCTGGACAACAGAACAGTGAAAGATATTGTTTAATTCAGCAGAACTGGCTTGGGAATAATGTTGGAGTTAATAGAGACACACTATCCTTGGGGTGTTGTGCTGAAGGAACGTGCTATCTGCAAGCCTCGAGTCCATTTCCCCAGCTCATGTTCACTGCTATTGTTGCCACTTTTATTCTCATAATACATAACAGGTAGAAAATTCCTTTGGAAAGCAATTCTTCTCCTCAGACTCTATTACTAGACCTTTCTCCTGCACTGGTTGCAGCCCACCCTTCTGAGAGCAGGTAGAAAGGAGGGAGACAGATGAGGCTGACTGCGGGCACCATGTTTCACTCAAGCCCCCTCTTTGGGGACTGCTCGTCGCAGAGGAGAAGTGACCCAGAATGTGACCGTCATGGAGGGAGCACTCAGAAAGACCCGAACTTCCTCTAGGAGCTCTGTTTTCTACAAGGGTTTTGGGCATTAAGACTTCCAACAGATGATCTTCCCTAGAAAGCTCGGAGATAAAAATAACACTGAAGGTGTGACTGGGATGCATTGCATGAAGCTTGAAAAGGGGGAAGGTTAAGACATCGACATGTTAAACACCAACGAAAGTAATAGCCATGGTGTCAGAAAACAGAAGAAATGTCTACAACAGCTCTTGGAGACTCCTCTTCATACTTCTCTTAAGAACTTCTATCAGCTAATGAAGAGAAGGCCAGTGGAGGAAGGATTAGAGCCCTGGGGGGAATCCACAGGGGCATTTTTCACACAGTTGTGATACAGCTAAGAGCCCCACACCTTGGAGGAAAGAGAGAGGCCTGGCAGGTCTTGGACTCACCTAATAGGTGAGTTGACATTTTAGAGAACAGGGGGTTCTCAGTGGAGCTGAGATGGAGGAGAGCATTTCAGAAGGAGGCAGCTACTAGCTAAGTCTTGAAGACGGAAGTACTGCGGGCGGCTGCAGGAAAGGAGCGCGAGTAGCATATGGAAGAGCTATGTGTTACACAGCTCTTACAGTCTCCTAAGGTCTGACAATGCTTCACGGTGGACAGGGCAAGTATTGCTATCTCCACTGAACAGATCAGAGAAAGGGCTCAGAGAGAGAAAGTCAGCCAGTATGAGTTAAGGCTGAGCATCAGGCACTGTCCTAGGCACCACGAGGCAAGTGGAGAGTGTTGTGGGAGCTGTAACGTGAAGTATGGGTAGGAGTCGGCCAGGTGAGCTGGAGGGAGGAGAAGAAGGGGAAAGGAGACTGTTTTAGACAGAAGGGAAAGGATGTGTGCAGGTGTGGGAGAACTAACACTTCTGGGCCTGGGGTCACAGAATGAGTCTGTGACAGAGCCAGGGCTGGGAGAAGGCACAAGGAGTCATGCTGGCTGAGCCCCCACTGCTGCTGACCTTCTGACATCCAGAGGGAGTCTGTGTGGCCTCCACTACCCTGGGGCTTCGCTGTAGTTGACCGAGGCCAGGAAATCAGGTGACTGATGATGGTGCCCCAAGGAACAATATATGAGCAGCGTTCACATTTTAAAGGCCTATGGAGTTGCTGTAGAGATGTGATCCAAATTTGGCCTTCATTTCGAAATGTTAGTGAATAGCTAGTATTTCTCCAGCCAGCTGGAAGGAAAAGGAAACCTTTAAGAAATATAAGTCTCAGGAAATAACGTTGCCTTGGCTCTCCTTTCGTTGTCATATAAATCTGTCTAAGCATGACCACAGCACTTTTCAAGTTTTCTGTCACCTGTTTTAAGTGCAGAACACAGAAGGACGGTTGGAATCCCATTTTTGGAGAGAACAGAACTAGGTGAGGAATGTTCTACGAAGCACACCCCGGGTGAACCCATGGTGGGTACATTTTCATTCCTGTGTTTTGTTCAAATGTGGAGCGAACAAGGAGTACTCCCTTTGATTAAATGTGACTCTGCTCTGAAGATACATCAGAGAAAGCAGCCCTCAGTCCTGTGTGACCTCGTGGCAGGGCCGGATTTTGTTCTATGTTAAGAGGATTTGGTGGGTGGGGCAAGGCTGAAGCCCTTGGGCAAACAGGCTACAAACAGTGTGCCTTTGATACCAGCTTGGTCTGCCAGGCGCTCTGCTCAAGGCCACACTGCCACCCAAAACCTGGGCCTCGGCCAGCTCTAGCTCTGGACCAATCTTGGGTGAGTGATCCTACCACTACAGGCTTCAGTTTCCGCATGCATAAAGTGGAGACAACGGCCCTACCCTAGAGTGCTGCTGTATGCTCTGAGAGGCCAGAGGGCAGCAAAGGCCCTGGACCACATGCCCAGGTCAGAAAGGGTGGGTGAGCATTCGGCATTGTGATCGGCGTCCGACAACAGCGGATGAAGGCCCATGCCTGCTATCCTTTTAGAACTACGTTACATAGCTCAGTGGCTGGGGCAGTGACTTAAAGAGAATGAGTGAACACCCTGATTCTCTGTGCCTGTGCAGAGCTCACAGCTAAAAGCACCTTCACACGTGACTTTTGTTCTCTCCTCCCAGCACCAGGATCCAGTTGGCTGGATGGGGTTATGGTCTCCAATTTGAGATAAGTCAGAGTGGCTCTGGCTCACAGATCACAAAGATGGCAAATGAGGCCACGGGAGGCCGAGTGGAGAATTGCAGGCCTTTTGGCTCTCGGCCTACTCTGGGCTGAGTGGGGGCCCTGTCCGTTAGCCAGATTGAGGCCAGCCAGGAGACCTGGTCTCTGAAATGGACAAAGGGGCATGGGCTGGCCCTTCACAAGTAGTTGGCTTGGTTTCTACATTTAACCTAACTGAATTATAATTAATTAATAAGCACTGACATACTGAATGCTGCCTCTCAGGAGGAGGGAGCAGTGGGTGGAGGGTGGCATGAAAACTCAACCCTGAGGCAATGGAGAATTACAGGCAGAGGAAACAAGGCTGAGGAATTCGCTCAGAATTTGCAGCTCAGGTGGCTGTCCCAGAATGACAGGATGCAGATGGCTGGGCTTGGACACTGGCTGACTAGGGTAAAGGGGTGCTGCATTCTGCAGGTGACTGGGGGACACGGTGTGGCAGCTGGATGGCCAGTCACTTGCCTGGGAGCCAGCCCAGGGAAAGGAGTTGGATGGAGTTGGGAAGGTCAGGCTGCTCTAGCTGATGGGGAGCACATTAACCTTTCAACAGCAGCAGGGAGCTCATAGGGCTCCAAAACGTAGTCATAAAAGGCCAGCCAGCCAGCTTGGCTAATGCTGGCCTAAGGCTGCCTCTAGGAGGGTGGTCAGGGGAGCAACTCATGGGGAGGCTGACTGGGGGAGGCTGGGGAGGAGAGGAGGGGCAAGTCCCTGTGCCCAGGGTTAGCAGCTGGATGGGCCCCTCGCTCCAGCTGGCTCTGCAAATCTGAAGAGTGAAATGGCCCAGGAATGGTCTGGGAGGAATTTACTGGGGGTGGGGGTGATGTGGAGAAGATGGAGGTGCTGACCTGAAAGGCCCTTAAAGCACAGAAAGAAGACTCTAGGCTTTGTCTAGTTTTCTCCATTAAAAGGAGATTTAAACAAAACAAAAAACAACTGTGGGGTCACAATTTTAAAAACTTCCACCAAAAGCAGCTAAGCAGTTTGGTTTTAAACAAAACAAAACAACTGAAACAAAAAACGACCGTAATCTATGTACCGGCTTTAAAGCCCCCGGCCACCACAGATGTTTCCGCAGCTGGTTCTCCACCTACCAAAGGCACAGACAGGAGTGATGTGTCTAAAGACAGTGATGTGTTGGGAAATATGCATGTGTATTAAAAATGCATCTTTTTTGAACTTTCTTTTTCTTTTTCCTGTAAAATATAGTATTTATTGCTTTTGGGTTTCTTTTATGTTCAGTTCAATTTCCCAGATGGGGTCACTGAGAATGGTGACCACATGCACAAAATTTAAGAAGTGGGAGGGGAATGACTATAGATTGTCTTCACGTGTAATCAGTTGACATTTTAACAGAACTGACTGCCAGTTAACTGATAACGGCACCCTCGGCGCAGGACCGCAAGTGCTTCCCTGAAGTTAAGCAGCCGTTCCAGCACATGTAAGTGTAGCTCTACTTTAAGAACATTGTTTTTAAAAAAGGATTAGACAGCAATGACAAATGTTGAAAACTATGCTAATTAAACAACAGTTTTCTTTCTCTTAATTTCAACTTTGAGATGTCTTGTTATTGAGTAAATTAAAACTTTTGGATTCATTAAACATTAAATGAAGAACAAACATTAGACATAGAATGTGCTGTTGTTCTTGGTCTAGAAGTGACAGTGACGTGGTGCTCAAAAAGAGTACGAAAGAGTGACAAAGAACTTCAATAAAAGTAACTCAGAGTCCTGTTATTTAAATATTTAACCTCCAGTAACTTTATCAACTTAGTCTGAGAGCGTGAGTCCAGGAGAAGGGGCCACTGAGTGGATGACCGGGTGCCAAAGTAATTTGAAGTATGGTCCTAATTATATGTCGTGCCTTCTGGGGGGTGTCTGGTTCCCTTTTCCCCAAGCTGGTTAACTCAGGGGGTGTGGACATTAGCTCACAGACCCCTGGCTACAAGAGCAGAGGAGGGATGGTGGGTCTCCCCACCACAGGCAATCAGGGTCACATTTGAGAGGTCTTCTCCACGAGCGGAGAAGAAAGGAAGGGATGTGCGGGCCAGAACGCCAACACCTCTAATCTGTGACAGAGAAAACTGCTTCCCAGTCTAGATATATAAGGAAGGGGACCATCCTGAAGACTGGAATATCAGTATGTGCAAAGATGGACATTGTTCTTTTCTTTTAACCCTCACATCGGGACATTTTTTTCATTGCTTTCAGAGAGGGAGAAAGGGAGAGAGAGAAACACTGATGTGAGAGGGGAACACTGATTGCTTGCTCTGTGTAAGCACTCAGACTGGGGGACTGAACCCTCAACCTAGGCATGTGCCCTGACCGGAAATTGAACCCACGACCTTTCAGTTACAGGGCAATGCTCCAACCAACTGAGCCACACTGGCCAGGGCTACATTGTTTGTTTTTTTTTTTTAACTTTTTATTGTGGAGCTATATTGATATATGTTATATATAATATATATCAGAAAATTCACCATTTTAACCATTTCCAAGTGTACAGTTCACACGGATGTGCAGTCATTCACCACTAGCATTTTTTAAAGCGGTCAAACCGTTTTAAGTCCTCCCCAGCTCGAGTCACCCCATCTATTCCTGAAGGCTTGTGGCAATTGTGGGCTCTAATTAAAGGGTTAAAACTTTCACCCAGAGGCCCCTCCTGCTGCGTCTTCCCTGACTAGACATCAGGGCCATATTAATCTTCAGGCTTCCCCAAACCCACTAAATGATCTTAAAGGGCAATTAGTGGCTTCATACTCAGGAAGTAACAGTTTCTTCCAGGCTGCACTAGTCTATTGTGTAAAATACAATTTTGGGACCTTTTAAATGTGCAATATTTACCTGATAGAACTTTAATGGCTTCTTAGGAGCTATTCAGTTTTATTGTGGAAATTAGTGCTAGGGGGGTTTTTAAAAAGTTGATTTTTAGACCTGATAATCTGCATTTGCTCATGATGCTAATGCGGTCTAGTAAGCTAACAGCCACCAAAGGGTAGTGAGGAACACTGAAGTGGACTCTCCAGAAGGGGCTGTGAGGCCATGGGTGTCTGTCCACTCCTGTGAATCCAGGTGGGTCTTGCGGGCTGTCGGAGGACAGCGCTGTCATTCAGTGTTCTCTCTTCTCACAGCCCACGGGCAGCTCTCCACTGAGATCCCATGTTACCTGAGAATTCCTTTTTGCTTTTGAAATGTGATTATTTACTTTGAAATAATAAACCAAAACACTTCATTGGTGATCAGCTGGACCAGGTGTCAGGAAATGCCCCAAGAAGACTTTTCTAAGAGTGAAATAGGAAGGAGATTTGGAAGAGACAGGCTGCCGCCTCCTTGAAGGCGTACGTGAGCCTCACTGAAGACCTGAACGAGCAACAGTAAAGGACAGTTCTTGGGACATATCGACATTATTTTTCTACCATGCTGGCATGAAAACATGCCCCACACATACTCATGGACTCACTTTTGAAATCCATACATACTCTAGTATTTTTCTTCTCTTGGTTTTTAAGCTTCTTGGTAGGACTTAAAGAGTATCTCATGGTATCTTGGGGAGTGACTTCTTAGTGGTGCAATAGATCAAATTACTATCATGCGGCTAGATTAACAGAGCCCTTCTGCTACTTATCACCTCACTTCATCTGTCCATAAACCGAACAAGGGGGACGCTCTTATCATCCTGTTTATGCAACTGAGAAATTTCAGACTCAGATGGGTGACTACTTTGCCCAAAGCAAATCCCAACCCAAGTTTAAGGCTTCAAAATCTCATGTCTGCTTCACGATGTCTACGCTGGAGTTGGTGTGTCTTCCCTCCTTACCAAGAGAGCAGAGATGAGTGGCATAATTTGGATTGTTGGTCTTTCTTGTTGGAAAGGCAGTTGGTAAGTCATTATTGAGCAGTCATTTTTTTTTAAAGATTTTATTTATTTTTAGAGAGGGAAGGGAGGGAAGGAGAGAGAGAGGGAGAGAAACATCAATGTCCGGTTGCTGGGGGACATGGCCTGCAACCTAGGCATGTGCCCTGACTGGGAATCGAACCTGCGATGCCTGGTTCGCAGCCTGCACTCAATCCACTGAGCTACACCCGCCAGGGCTGAGCAGTCATTTTGTATGCAGAGCTACCTAAAATCCAAGATGTGTATCCTGTTCTCTACCCTGTTGAGACATAACTACGTAAAGGGAGCAGAGGGTAGAAGCATGACTGTGTCAGTAATTACATGAGGTGCTGAAAGAATAGGAGCTGTGGGAGTCGGATAAGTTGGTTATTTAAGGTTTCTGTGGAAGATGAGGCTTGACCCCACACATGGGGGAAGCGTTGTGGAACTTTAGGCAACCCGTACCCCACCACCTGCTCCCAGACAGCTTTCCCTACAGTGCTCACACCCTGAATGATGAAGAGCCTGCTGTCCTTGCTCATCTCCTCAGCCTTGCCTTGCTTGGGCTATTCTTTCTGCAGAGAAGGCTGGCCCTTCTCTTCTCCATCCTGGTGACCTGATGACACTCACCTGTCACACCCCACCTCAAAGGACTTCACCCGCTTGCCTTTCTCTGTGCTCTGACAGTACTTCAGCGTTATACCTGTACCCTGCCAGTGACACTTATTTCCTATTAATTTTATGGGGGCAGGTGCAGTGTGGACAGTGGTACTGAGGCAGCTAAGAGCACTGACTAGAGTCAGATCATTTCGGAGGCTTTGGGTAAGTTTTATATCTGTGGAAAACCAGATTCACTAGGATTTTAGAGAAAGTATTTGGAAAATGAAATGAAATGAAATTTCACTGAAAATGTCATCTCTTTCAGGTCCTAATGTTGAATTTCTCCTTCCTAGCTGAGAGGGTAGTTGTAAGGATTAAATGAAGTCACATGCGTGAAATGCTTAGCGTAGTCTCCACATATGACTGCTGTACTAGTAAGACCGATGACTGTGTGCGCACGTCCCCGTTTCATATACACAGAGGTCATGCGGGCATGTCTATGTCCTCAACCACTGTAAGCTCCTGCAGAGTGGGCTCTGTGCGAAGGAATTTTTGTGTCTTCCGTGGAGACCAGCATAGGAACTCAGAACTGCAATATGCATCAAGTGGATAAAGGATAAAAAGGTGCATGAATAACTAGTGGAGATAAGATGGGAGGGCATTTTAAGTCCTGTGGACACTGTGAAGCCCAAAGGAGCAGGGAGGAACCAGAGGCCATGGCCTTCACTTCCTCTTCGTGCAGAAAAGCTCTCTATGGCATCACTTTGGTTATGGGTTTCTAATTTAATCTACTCTAATTTAATTGCAATTTTAATCTTCAAAAATTTTTTGAGGCTTTCTTACCTATTTTTTGACTGATTTGTAAAAATATTCCATCCCCCCCACGGTGGGGGGGGCAGTTACTAGTGCTTCTCAATCCTATCCCATGTTACAAGCATGGACCCTGCTTGAACCCTTAGTGACGAACCCCTGACTGCCCAACTCTGCCCCTGAGGTGGTCTGCTGCAGCAGTGAACAGCCATAGTTTCAGGAAAGCGTTTTCTATTTTAAGTCCAAAGTTGCCATCATTTAACCTTAAAACCTTCATTCATTTGTTCATTGTTCTGTCTCCTAATTGCCAGGAACTGTGCTAGATGCTAAGGATAAAAAGCTAACTAAGCCAGAAATGTTATGATTGTTATTACTAGTAGGAACAAAGACAGTTTTAGTGCAGACTGAGTAAACGCTTTGTCAGAATCTACATGGCACCAGCCACCTGCCTTCGGCCCCATTCAAGCGCGTTTCCATGCCGAGTGATGAAGAACGAGAGGATTTAACTCACTGTGAGTCAGAAGACCCACAGTCAAGTCCCAGCTCTGCCACTTGCTACCTTGTGAACTTGGGTGAGTCACATCACCTTCCCAGTCTCAGTTTTCTTGTCTGTAAAATGAGTCCTTCCTATCTCACAGGGTGGTTGCCAATGTGACAGTGCTTCTGAACTCTAAAACTCTTCAAGAAGTTTTTATTTACATCGTATACCTACCAGAAGAATTTCATTATAAAGAGTCTCTTGCATTGGAGAGACCAGAGAGTGCTGTGGGTCTCCAGGGTTGACCTTTACCCTCCAGTGTGCCTCCTGGGCATCTTCTAAGTTGGAAATTTAGAGCTTTCTTAAAAGTTCTCCCCACCTTCCTTTGGGGACATTTCCAGTCCTGCTCTCAGATACAGACCAGACTCAGAGGAAGGTAAAACCCCTTCATTTTACATTATCCCTCACTTAGTTAATTTCATATTCTCCCTAATGGGAAGAGGACATTTGGCGGTTGAGATTTGCTTGAGAAAGCAAAACTGAGAGCAGCAAATGCACGAGCCAGTACCCCTCTGGACGGTGAGGCCCAGAGGGGAGGTGCGTGGTTGCTCCGGCTCACCCCTGCACCCCGTACCAGCACAGCACACGGTGCGCTCAAAGATGCACTCAATAAATACTTGTGGCATAAATGAATAAATCAATGGTAGTTGTTTGGGTTTCAATATAAATGGATCCTGGACCTGAAATATTGCCAGACGGGCTGACAGGGTACAGTCTGGTGATATATCTCCAAGGCTATAAAAATGCAGCCATTTCTGCAGTCACAGGCTGACATTTCAGAAGATGATTATATGCACAATTTAACCACATGGCTGTTCATGCCCTCCAAGTGCCATCGCTCCAACAACTGTTCTCATGTTGGCTTTCTTGTTCATTCCTTTTTTTTTAAGTCAAGCACTATTCTGCCCCCCCCCCACAGCTCCTCATATTTCTAGATGAACATGATTTATGCATATGAAATTAGGCTCCATTTTTATAAAACCCAAGTTACTGCAAATGATGCTTGAGGTTTCACAGCAAATATGAATTCCTGATCGGCTGTAATAAAGCATCTCTGCTCGCTCTGCAGAGGTTCTGTCTCTCTGAGACAGATGGAGGCAGTCCAAGGGGATGATTAACTTCTGAGTCCTCACAATGTCCTCACGCTCATCTTGCCCTAGATTTCAAGATTGACCTCCAGCTTCTCTGCAAATGCACAGTTGCTCAGCTTGATAAATCATAGAGATCCTTTTTTTTGATCACAGTTATCTGCTATTTACTACTTAGGAAGGGAAGTTAATCATATCCAGAGGTACTTCATATGCTGCACACACATCCTTCCCTTTCCGCCAGCACTCTACATACTTTCCACATTCCTGGCAATGCAGCCCTTCACAGTGCGGTGTGGCGACACTAGACACACCTTTACAAGGAAGCCTCAGGCCCATGGGTCCCTGTTTTCCTCTGCCTCTCTCCACCGCGCCCAGCACAATCATTCATAAGAAGAACAGACACTTGAGACGTACACTGTAAGGAGTAAGTAGAAAGCAGTGTCCTCTTGCAAACTGAGGTTTTCTTGTAAGTGGCTTGTTCACCATATTGAGAATTTTGCTCCCTCTTCTTGCCCTGGTCCCCCGACTCTTTTCATTATTTGGGCCATCACTGGGCCTCTGGTATGCCAGCTGACACTCAATGGCATAAAATAGATGAAACATTCTAAAGTTGAAAGTAGGAAAAAATGAAAAACAGGCCATTCCATCTCCATGTGACCCTTCTGGTTGCTGCAGGGTGGTATGCAGGTTGCTGCCATTCATATGGCAAGTGGGTTGGGCCGAAGCCCAGATTTGCCTTGCCACTGGATTCCGTGTTGACCTGTGGACACTCTAGGTGTTTTGGCTGAATCATAAATGAAGCCTATCCAGACAAAAAATCAAGCAAGGCCAAAGGTTTTCTTTGGGGTTGACCACAGATGATTTTTAAATTTAGGTAATGAAATATATCCTAGTTTTAATTTATCAAGGTTGTGTATTGATTATTATCGACTCACTAAACTTTAAAGCATATAGTGTTAACTGCCAGACACTAAATTTCTCCTAGAATGCTTATTTAAACCAGGAAACTGGAGAAGTGAAAAGACAGACAAGATTGGCCTTCAAAAGACATCTGGATAGTCTCTCCCCTCTGACACCCCAAACGGGTGAGCTTTCTACAGTCTTCAGAAAGGAAAGGAAAATGCCCCCCACCCTTTGCCTTATAACTAGTCTCATTAGGTGTGGTCTCAGAGACTTGGAGGCAGAGTACAGCAACAGGATTTCTGTGTTGTAAACTCACAATCCCCACACCTCCAGACAAACAAATCCTATCTTACCATCAAGTTGCACATCTTGAAACAAAACTGCTCTAACTCCTGTATCAAATGCCCTTGTGTCCACCAGGTACTCCAGGCAGTTACACGGCTAAATGGAAGTGAGATGGGCCCACAGCTGAGCACACTAGCAGGATGCTGAATGCAGGAGCCTGTGCTGGCATGACTTCAGCCAACCTGGGCTATTCTGGTTAACACCAGAGGGAACACCTGTTAACACTAAAAAGTCTATGTTTCTACAATTAAAGTGAAAAAGCTGTGTATGGAATTTTATATCAAGAGCTATAAAACACTGAAAAGTAATAGTTTAGAAACTAGAATAGTTTGTGCAAACGAATGTACACTAGATGAATACCAGGCTATAGGCAGTCAGAGATATTGGGGTTAGATCTCCACCTTGAGTAGGTCAGAACCTGAAGCGAATTTTTACTCAGTTCCATTCCCATCCTGAGGTAGACAGAATATTAGGCAAGTCATGCAGTGGTCTAACTTGGAGTCATGCCAATCACTTTCTGGAAAATACCAGTTTATTCAACAGATTAAGTAAGGTGATAGAAAATGACTTCTGTCCTCTGATAAGTTAACATTCTCTAAGTTAAGAAACTAGAAAAATATAAATCCAATGAATTCAGTAGCTGTTTTAAGTCCTTATTTTGAAGGAGGGTTTTAAATTGTACCTCCAAGTGATTACAGATGCTTTGCACTTACGGAAATTATTCGTATGGCAAAACGGAAAAGGAAAAACACAGAGGAGACTGTGCTACGCCACCATGTTGCTAGAATAGCAGACAAAGTCATCTCATTACTTTGAAGTGAGCCAACTTCTCCCAATTTTGAACAGAAAAACTGTTATATTTAAGGAGGGAGGGAAATGCTTTACTACATTTAAAGGCAGAGAATTCATAAGAGTAATAACAATGGGAGCCCCCGTCTCTCTGTTTCCAGGGGATGGACCTTTTTTCTCAGTGTCCTTCACTTCTCAGGGGCTGAGAGGCTAGCTTACTAGTGGTTAACTATTGGGCTTGACCAGGGAGGAACTGGAGAGAGTATCAGAACAAAGTCGAAGGGAACAGTGTTGCTCATCATGAAAATCCATGCACCACTTTCTGCAGAGGACAGGGTCATGTATCTTTTGGGAAGAAGCCTCAGAATGTATCTGTCATTCCTGGTTTCTGATTTCTGGTTGTATTTTGCAACCAGGTCTTCAAAGGGAGTCCATACTTTCCTCAAATAGGTTTTGATTCATTGCACCAGAGATCATACCAACAATTTGCATCTATACATGTTGCTGTATTGAAATATAATTTATACAGCATAAAGTTTACCCATTTAAAGTATGAGATTCAATGAGTTTTAGCATATTTATAAAGTTGGGAAACCATTGCCACAATCTAATTTTACAACATTTTCAATACCCTGAAAAGAAACCTTGTAACCATTGGCAATGGTGTAACGTCGTAAACTGAGGGCTTTCTTTTGCTTCTCAGCACATTTGGTTGAAGGAACCACTTATTTAAGAAACCAAAGGGGGAAAAAAGAAATTTCTGTGTCGGATTTTAAATGTTCGGTCCAGAGTCTCTCCTCCTTCTACCAACAGACTCAGAAGCACTACAGTCATCAGCTTTTGTGAGAATCCCAGTAGGGACTGCAGAGTGACGTGGCAGCCACTCTTAGCACACGGGCTTGTGTGGTTGTGATGGGGCAGGCTTTTCACTTGAAATAAACACACTGGGGCTCAGCCTGCCACCACGGAGAAAATACTTCTCAGCCACATGCACAGGTAATTTGCCTACAGCTTTTACCTTGGAGAAGCTGAACTGATCTCATTTACACCGCCAATTATTGCTCATTCCGCAAAAAAAAGAACTGTGAAGAAAGGGAGGGTGGTGGCAGTTCACCATGTAACACAGAGGTGCCCACCAGCCGGCTACAGGAAGAACATTGCTAGCTGCTTTTAACACAGTCAGAACTTCAATTGTGGAGAGACACAGGGACTTCATCTTTTTTAAATCCTCACCTGAGCACACACTCACTGATTTTAGAGAGAGGGGAATGGAAGGAGAGAGAGAGGGAGAGAAACATCGATATGAAAGAGAAACATTGATTGGTTGCTCTTCAAACATGCCCTGGACCAGGGACTAAACCCACAACCCAGGCATGTGCCCTGACTGGGAATCAAACCTGAGACCTTTCTCTTTACAGGACGATGCTCCAAACAACCGAGCCACATGGGCCAGGGTACGGGACTTCCTCTTCACATCCTGATAATTCTTTAAGAAACACACACACATGCACATGTGTGCACCCAACCTCAGCAAGTGAAAACAAAAAAACCAAAAACCCAATCAAAATAAAAAATGGCCTGATCGGTTCTAGAAAGTTAACTATAGATTCCTGTTCAACTATTTTTATACAGCAAAGCTGGATGTGAAATACAGTTTGAGTGTGTTAGTTGATTAGGTTTATAGATCTCATTCAATGATACAAGTTAGAAAAAACAGCCGAAGCACAGAGTAAAAAGTCAGGCACTCAGGACTGTGAATTGGGTGTCATGCATAAAGTATTTCAAGAGAGAATCTCATCAAAAGACAGATAGCTCCCGGGGAAATGATATGGAAAAAGTCTGCAGAAAGCATCTCAAAATAAATGAAGTACTTATTGCTGAAAAATGAGCTTAGATCTCAACCAATACCAGAGTTCAGAATTTACTGCGCCACTCAGGCCTTTTCTCCAGTTCCTTGTCTGTTGTTTCATTGAACAACAAGGGACTTTCCACACTTTCTGTGAAATACAACAAGGAGATTTTTGCAGTAATAAACTCCACACGGGCATGACAAATCCAAGCATGCAAAACGTTTAACATCCCAGTTCCCAGATACTTGAGGGACAAAATCCGATTATGAATTATATGCCACAATAAATAGGGCTCAATGTTTCATAAGGCAATTTATAGTTCATAAAAATGACAAAACATACCTGTCAGACAGAGCGTGGAGAGCGGTTCTCTGGGCTGCCTGCTGGAAGAAAGGGCAGAGATGTGTATTTAATATTCTGACTTTTAAATTATGTGCTCAATCAACACTTAAAAAAAGAGCCATGTCACACATTTTTGCCATGTGGCCAAACATTAAACTACTAGTAACATAGTAACAGCTCTGTCATGTTATGAAACGAACATTCCTGAAGAGTTAACTAAACCTTTGCAGTGCCCACCTGCCACCAGGGGGTGAGCTTGGGGAGGTGGTAAGTACTGGACTGGTGAGTTTAGACAGGTCTCAGGAGACACCCCCTCCCCTGCCCTGGAGTCAGGACTATTTTATTTGTACTCCCTGAAATCACTTTATTATTGCTTTATTCTACTTTCCTGCAAGAAAAAAGAACTGTTTTAGTTCCTATATAGCATCTCTCCCAATAAAGGTATAATTTTTGACCCAGTTTTCAGATTTATTGAAAAAGTTACCATAATTGTAAATTGGAACACTGACTGGAAATGTGATGATGTGAGATTTTGGATTTTTTTAGGCAATAATTTTGTGGCAATTTTAAAAACTTTTTAGAGATTCATATAAAAATATTTATGAATACAATTACATGATTTTGGGATTTGCCTTGAAATAACATATTTGGAGGGAAGGGAGATAGGGTAGGCATGTAAATGAAATGATGTCCCTGGATTGGTAACTGTTGAAACCAGGTGATGAACACATCATTGAGGATTGTTATATTATTCTAGACATTTTTATGTGTTTGAAAATTCTCATGAAACAAAAGAAAAGAGTAAATAAAAGACCTCCATTGCTCCATCAGATTTTCCCAGTTTTGGACTCACTTTCCTTCTGTCTATTTTTTGTCCATTTGCCTTCTGTGGCTGAGCACTCTGAGGCTTTGGAAGGCAGAGGGCACACCCTGAGCTACGTCTCAGAAGTCATTATTGGGAGGGGACCAGCGCATGGCCTGCGGGACTGAGGCTTATGCAGGGTATGCCAAGAAGTAAGAAGTGCATGGGCTTGTTTTCAGTTTGCCCATTACACATGTCAAGTTGACTGTTTACCAGGGACACCAAAATGTTTCCCATGCTACTCTTCATTACATTTTGATAGCAGACAAAACAGACAGAATCTTCAGATTAGAAAAACATGACCCAGCAGAACCATGATTCCTATTACAGAAATGAAATCTACCCCTGGGGATAAATGCATGTCTTAGATCACTCAATCAGTCCAACACTTGCTGAATTCCTATAACATGGAGACTACTGCAGAGAATATGGCTCCAGGAGGGATAAAGAAAAAGCAGAGGAAATAGTCATTGTCTTGGAGGAGCTAAATCCCTAGGCAGGAAGTCATAATGAAGTCCAGGGATGACTTGACGAGCCTTACAAATTAATATGCAAATAAAAAGATGAAAGGAGGTACAGGTATGAGTGATAGCTGATGGCTGGTGGACCATCAGCTTCCCAATCATTGCCTGAGACTGCTGGTAGGTGCTCAGTAAACATCTGATGAGTGAATGTTAAATGAATGAATCAATTAGGGAATCCTTCCCACTATTTGAGCAAAACTTTAAACACAGGAGTGATGTGTTCAAGGGGAAAGAGGCATTGGTGATACTGGACTACAAGGTAGAGCAAGGGCTTATTCAGGCCTCTGTTGTTCTCAACTGGGGCACCCCTCCCCCAAGCCCCAAGGGTGTCTGGAATTGAGTAGGGGTATTTCTGTGTGTTAACAGTGAGGGGGATCACTACTGCCAATTAATGCCTGGGGCCAGGGACACTAAAGCCTTTCAAAGAATGAAAAGGTCCCTTGTACAAGAAGAGTGGTCCCCTTAAAATGACAAGGGTGTTTCTGTGGAGAACATTGCAGCAAAGAAATGAAAGAAATCTGACAGAAGTGACACAGGGAACATTAGCTTCTGGGCCTGGCAAACGGAACTAAAACTAAATTAATAACAGGAACATCAACAATTTACACAAGTAACATAACCACACTGATTCAGGAAAAAACAAAAATCTGTTGAACTTGGCATTGAAAGTCTTCCATTCTGAGAGAGGTTTTACCATTCATTTATGTTGTGGGCCTCAAGTGTCAGCTTCCAAACTGCTCTTTCTGGGATAATGGGGGAGCTAGTCAGCCAATGTCCAGGGTACTCTGGACAATCTATGGGGCTATTGCCCCCTCCTTCCCTGGATTCCAGTGAATTAAGGCCCAAATTCCCTGGCCTTCCTGTGTCATATAATTAGTTTAAGAGAGGAAAAATTATCTACAGAGCTATCTCTTGATGAGGACACCTTAGGGCAAAGGTGGCAAACACAAGGCCTGTGGGCTGAATCTGGCCCATCACCTTGTTTTATCCAGCCCAGCGCCTTGTTTCTACATGGTGGCAGCACCAAGCTCTCACTTAACTGTTAAGGAGTAGTTACATTTATACAGTCCTAAAATTACATTCGGCCCTTTGAAGGCAACTAAGAAGCTGATGTGGCCCCGGTGAAAATGAGTTTGATACCCTTGCCTTACTTAGGGAGTAGAATGAGGCAGGGAAGAGGTGAAAAGTCTAGGGAAGACTTGGATACCAGGAGCCCCTCCCATAGGTCAGAGGATGGGTACTCCTTCTCTCTCCTCTGGAGTCTCCCTCTGTGCTCTCCTGGAGGGCCAGCCCAGGAATGTTCACAAAAAGCACCCAGCAGGTGATGGGCGGTAATCTTGGTCCCCGGGTTTTGTCTTCTAAAAGGTTTCTCTTACCACTCAGCAAGATGGCTTTCATTTTTGGCAGCTACATTTGAAAAGAACCTAACTCTACTCCTGGCTCTCTCTGGTTAAATATACAAAAAGTGTTTTGAACTCCCTAAAGGAAAGATGGCATGCATTATTAATTCAGTCTCAGCAGAAGGCACTGGAGAATGACTGGAGAATGACTGGAGAATGACTGGAGAATGACTCTTCCCGGAAACAAATATTGTAAGAGATGTGACTGAAAGTTCAACAGACATCTTTAACACGGCATCTAAATTTTCCCCTAGCCAGGGCTGTCAATATTTTAAAAGTCTATTGACATTTTTCTCTCCTGCCTCCAAATATTCTTGCTGACTTTTGTGATAAGGAAACACAGTGCTTGTTGATGTGCAGCTTATAAACAAATATTTAAAAAGCAAAAGAAAAAGCAAACAAAAAAACAAGAAATTCAGCTGCTGGGCCATCACTGGAGTGGTGCAGCCCAGGTGGTGGTACCTGCTAAGGATAACCTGACAGGATTGCTATTGGCCAAGTTCTCGAATAGGAGCTGAGGTGGAAGCCTGGAGCAGAGGCTGCTTTCCTTAAGCAGGTAGATGTGATGCTGGGTTCAGAAGGTCCTTGTGAGCTTAGATACTGGGCATTCCACCAGTCATAGACAGTGGCTTTCTGTGACCCTCATTCTTTTTTGAAAAATATATTTTACTGATTATGCTATTACAGTTGTCCTATTCCTCCTCCTTTATTCCCCTTCTCACTGCACACCCTTTCCCACCCGCATTCCCTGACCTTAGTTCACATCCATGGGTCGTACACATAAGTTCTTTGGATTCTCCATTTCCCATACTATTCTTAACTCCCCCTTGTCCATTTTCTACCTACCATTTACGCTTCTTATTCACTGTACCTTTTCCACCATTCCCCCCTCCCCTTCCCTGCTGATAACCCTCCATGTGATCTCCATTTCTGTGATTCTGTTCCTCTTCTAGTTGTTTGCTTAGTTCATTTTTGTTTTTGTTTTTTTTTGGGTCTCATTGTTGATAGTTGTGAGTTTGTTGTCATTTTACTGTTCATATTTTTGATCCTCTTCTTTTTCTTAGATAAGTCCCTTTAACATTTCATGTAGTAAGGGCTTGGTGATGACGAACTTCTTTAACTTGACCTTATCTGGGAAGCATTTTATCTGCTCTTCCATTCTAAATCATAGTTTTGCTGGACAGAGTAACCTTGGATATATGTCCTTGCCTTTCATGACTTTGAATACTTCTTGCCAGCTCCTTGTTGCCTGTAAAGTTTCTTTGAGAAATCAGCTTATGGGAACTCCTTTGTAGTTAACTGTCTCCTTTTTCTTGCTGCTTTTAAGATTCTCTCCTGATCTTTCATCTTGGGTAATTATTTATGATGTGCCTTGGTGTGTGCTTCCTTGGGTCCAACTTCTTTGGGACTCTCTGAGCTTCCTGGACTTCCTGGAAGTCTATTTCCTTTGCCAGATTGGGGAAGTTCTCCTTCATTATGTTTTCAAATAAGTTTTCAATTTCTTGTTCTTTCTCTTCTCCTTCTGGCACCCCTATGATTCGAATGTTGGAATGTTTAAGGTTGTCCCGGAGAGTCCTAAGCCTCTCCTCATTTTTTTGAATTCTTGTTTCTTCATTCTGTTCTGGTTGAATGTTTATTTCTTCCTTCTGCTCCAAACTATTGATCTGAGTCTCAGCTTCTTTCCCTTCACTGTTGGTTCCTTGTACATTTTCCTTTATTTTACTTTTCATAGCCTTCACTTTTTCCTCTATTTTGTGACCATACTCAACCAATTCTGTGAGCATCCTGATTACCAGTGTTTTGAACTGTGCATCTGACAGGTTGACTACATCTTCATTGCTTAAGTTGTATTTTTTCTGGAGGTTTGATCTATTCTTTCATTTGGGCCTTTTTTTGTTTTTGTTTTTGTTTCGGCACACCTGTTATATATAAGGGGTGGAACCTTAGGTATTTTCCAGGGTAGGGCAACCCATGACAGTGCATTGTGGTGCTTTATGTGGGGGAGGGGGCCGAGAAGGATCAATGATGCTTGTTCAGCTCTCTGGGGCTTTCCATCACTTCCCCCACTACCCACGAGCAGATTGGGCCCTTCTAGTGCTGATTCCCTTGGTGAGTGGGTTTGTGTACATTCTAGAACCCTGTGGGTCTCTTCAATACAGTCTTCTATGAGGCTGGAAGCTTCTCCCACTGCCTCAACCCCCACAGATTTTTTCAGTCAGAGGTTTTGAGGCTTTATTTCCCCTTGCTGGAACCCTGGATTGTGTGGTCTGTCTCACTCTCCAGTTGTTCCTCTTGGCTTATCAGCACTCATATGTGGGAAGTCCCGTTCTACCAGCTGCTGCCTGGCCCACCCTAGTCTGCCAGTCACTGCCTTGCCAGGAGTCCTCTCCGCAGGGACTGCCCATCTCCATCCCTCCTACTGCTCTGGATGAATGTTTCTTCTTTAACTCCTCGGTTGTCAGACTTCCATACAGTTCCATTCTGTGGCAGTTCTGGTTGGTTTTTGTTTTTAAATTTGTTGTCCTTCTTTTAGTAAGCACAGTGTATCTACCTATGCCTCCATCTGGTGTGATCCTATTTTTCTACCTGTCCACATGATGTATGTTTCCACATACTTAACAATGTGGTACCATCATCACCAACTACCTACACCACAATTTTTAATGCCTGATTTTGATTGTACTACTTAATTTGCAGTTATTTTACATAATTAAAAACTTTACAGAGGATGGCTCATTGTCCATCATGGAAGGAGATAAGAATATGTTAAAGTTTAAATAATACCTTAAAAAAGCCTTATGACATTAAATTAAAATTGCATATCATGTACCAAAACAAATACTGCCAATTTTTTTTTTTTTTACTGCTCATCTTTTAAATATACTTTGGCTTTTGGGCACTATTTTCTTTTACTGTTGAAAAATAATAAAATAAACAAACATTGGAATTAAATCACAGAGAAAAATTTACTTAGGTGACTCATAATTGAAACCTGAAAATCAACTCAGAGAAAACTAGATGAATTGCTCAATTTCCTTCTTTCAAGGATTGTCTGTTACAGCAACCGTATTTCTCTTTCCCTAAATCATCATCTCCTCTAGTAACTTTCCTCTCATCCAGTTCTCGGCAAAATAGGTTGAGAGGAATAAGGGAATGCTTCGTTGATCTTTCCTGAGTTGATTACTCATTCATGAATGACTTTGAAGTGTTAAGTTTATGAGACAAAACAAGTTTTCTGCCAGAAATAATCATTTTCCAGTTCTCTTCAAGAGATGCCATCTTTTCTTTGTCTTTATTATAGCAAGTTTGGTGCTTGGGAACATAATCAGAAATTCAGGTATCAATATATACTAAATAAATCACTAGTCACAAGCTGTGACAGAAGGGAAATCAAAGAAGAAATTAAGTGCCCTTACTGTAATTGGGCAGAACACAGGGCAAGTTCATGGATATTGGAATAGGGAAGAGAGCAAAGGGAAGATGCTAAAATCAGAGGGGTGCCAGGATGGTCTAGCTTCTTTCTTACTTGATAGAAACAGAACTAACATGTGGACAGCTGCATAATTCAATCTCAAGTCCCTATATATGCAGGTAACAAGCTTGACTTGGGTGACATCAAAAGAGAGAAGGCCCTCACCATTTGTACTCAGGGTCTAGAGGTGAGCCAGACATAAAAAGTTAAACATATACAAACAATCTAGATTTCAAGGGCTATGACTGAAGAGGAGAGGGTACTATGAAAGAAAATATGAAGGGGACCTCACCTGGAATGAGTGGTTGAGGAGGGCTCGTTAACTAAGGGATAACTAGGGATGACTAAGCTGATGCCTGAAGGATGAAGAGTTACTGAATCAGAGAAACGAGAGCAGGTGGGGAAGAAAGAGCTCTAGGCAGGCCTAGATCGTTGCTCAGTTGAAGAACTAGAAGAAGGTCACTGTGAAGGAACTCAGTGAGTGGTGAGGACAGTGGCAGATCCCAATATCTTTGGAGGTCAAGTTAAGAATTTTGGGTATGCTCTACAGGGCGATGAGGAGTCACTAAATGATTTACATTAGGGGAAGTTGGGTAAAGGATATATGGGGCCTGCCTGTACATTCTTTGTGTCTTCTGAGGGACCTATTAAATTAAAAAGAAAAAAGAGTAGGGAGTGATTTACATTTTTCAAATCTCGCTCTGGCTTCTGTGTGTGAATGGACTTGGGTAGGAAGCGGCAATATTTAAGGCTGTTGAATTAATCCAGGCAAGTGAAGTGCATGGCAGCACTGGAGATGATTGGATGTGGCAGGCCAGGGTTGGTGGCAGGAATGAGGAAAAGTACCTGCTTGGGTCCCTGGTATGGATGGAGAGCCACTGACTGGGACAGGCAAGATGGGTGCAGGAGCAGAGCAAAGGCAGAGTTTACCTTTGGGTGTGTGAAATTCAAGTTGTTTTTAGGATGTTCAAGTGGAGATGTTGAGTAGATATTTGGATATGTGAGATCACAGCTGTTAAATACCAATGAAGTACAAAACATCGACATATTATTGACCAATAACAGTCATAAAAAGGAGATATATGGCTTAATGTTCCACATCTACATTTTGCTCTCCTTCTAAAAGGAGTAGGTATAGGATTCAGCTGGTTAGAATTCATTTTTTTTTGTGCATTCCACATGTGTATAACCTCCATCCTTGCTATTCGCAGTATCAGGCTTCTTATTCTGACAATAAAGGTGGCACCTCCATAGCAGTGATTTTCATCATTTTTCTTTACCTGTTTGAAAACTTCATCCATGTTCGACTACTTGAATAAATGCCATCACAGCTAATTTTAGATCACTTGTGTTCTGCTGTTACTGAAGTATGCTTTGAAATTTAGGTCAAATCCTGTATCTTTATAGGAATTCTGTCTTGTAAGGCCTTACTTTTCTTTTTTCCATTCTTCCTAAGTTGAGGCTTGTATTTATGAATATTTTCAACTGTTTAAATTCCTTCTACCTCTATTAACACATTTTGTTTCATTAACTTCTATGCTGTTGCTTTTCATTTGAGTTCTAGTTGATGAGTCTTTTAACTTTTTATTGTTGTGATCTTCTATTTGGTGTTCAAGAAATTTAGTAGTATTTGTAAGACAAAGGAAAGGTCCTTGTTCTCTATTTTTCCCTCTGTAATAATAAATACTTTGCATTTTCAGGTTCCTAGAAATGCTTTCCAGGAGGCATTTTGTTCAGTAGACTTTGCCCTTATTCTGTTCTCTACCGGGGTCAGGTAGAGTCAGGGATGAGACCATATATCATCCAAATGGTATAGTGAAAGGGTATGCAAACTAGATGGGAGTTAGGGACAACAGAAGGAAACTGCTTTTCTGACTACACTGAGTTATATGGCTGCTCTGAAAAAGATGACTCTGTGCAAATAAAAATAAGATCAGGATAAGAAGACAGAATTTCAGAGGCTCAGGAGCTTGTCAATAAAGCAAAGAGCTCTGAATGGGGTCAGCAGCAGACAGGTCACTTCAATTCTTGGTGTCTCTGTAAGTCAAGCCAATGCTTCTGTCATTTTCCTGGTTCTTTCCGGCTGCTCCTCCTTCTATTTAGATTCTGCCTGTAAGTGTTCCTTCATCACACAAACTTTTATTGGCGTTCCTTTCTCTGAACTCCTCATCTAGAACCTGGATGAGCACTGGCTTCTTTTCTTTCTTGAAAAGTTTGTGATCTGCTTCATGAGAATTTTAGCCGTGGCTCCTCAAGATCCTGGAAGATCACTGAAGGCAGAGATACTAGCTCATCCCCCACCCCCACCAGAAAGAGCTTCCTCATGATTGACAGCACATGTAGTGAATCAGCTACCTGTCAATCAACAGTTAGGATGTGAGGAGGTAACTTCTGCGGATGACAAACTACTACTATTGGGTTGACTGAAAAGTTCATTTGTTTTTTTCTGTAAGATGGCTCTAGTAGTGCTTAGTTGTCTTTAACTTTGTTTGAAACAATTTTGTTAAGTCGTATTGTGACAGCTGTCAATTTTTAAAAACAATCAAAATTGGTGAATTTTTGTGCAGCCATTTTAATGTTGAAGATGGAAGAAAATATGCAAGATTTTTGGTATATTATGCTTTTTACTGGTATTCTGAAAGGTAAAAATGCAACTGTAATGCAAAAAAGATTTGTGCAGTGTATGGGGAAGGTGCTGTGACTGACTGAATGTGTTAAAAATGCTTTGTGAAGTTTTGTGATGGAGATTTCTCACTGGACAATGCTCCATGGTTGGGTAGACCAGTTAAAGTTGATAGCTATCAAAGTGAGATATTAATTGAGAACAATCAACTTTATACCATGTGGGAGATAGCTGACACACTCAAAACACCCAAATCAATAAAGTTATTGGTGAAAATGATAAATATGTCTTTAATTTAACATAAAAAACCATACAGACTTTTTGACTAACCCAGTGTTTGCCGTGGCTATAATCTAAGAGGTTTGTTAAAAAATACATTTTTTCTTAGCTACATATTCTTCCTCTATTTTACTTTCTTTAAAACTAGCGCATACTTTTGGCTTTGGAGAAAGTCTGACTAGGTTTTTTTTTTTTTTCAGTACACTGGATTACTTAGATTAGTTTTGCCTACCAGAAACCCAATAAAGACAGTAATACACACTTATTGAACACCTATTATATCCTATGAAAATGCTGGTTAGGGTCTATAATACCAGATGAATTTTGCCTGGATAACATTATCTCATAGTATGTATCCTGTTATCAGCTGACTGATTTGGGAGCCTTGTTTGAAGTCAAATGGTCAGTAATAGTCTCAGTTTGGCAATTCAGATCTCCTGAGAGTGACTGAGAATTTCCAGTACATTTTACTCACTAGGGTTACACTGTGAGCAGTCTGTGACATCTACCACATGGTCCCCTCTGCTTTCAGGCCCTGGGTTTTTTTGCCATCTCAAATACAAATGTAGGGGCAGCTGCTAGGAGTTCGGAGAAAGAAGGGAAAGGTGTAGAGACAATGTGAGCACAATGGAGGCTGTCCCTGTCTATAGTGCCTGTTATCAGACTCCTCCCAGAGGGACCAGGGCACCCTACACAGTGGGCCTTACTGACTATCATGAGAGTAACACTAGGGGTGGAGGGTCCCAGTGGACTGATGCAGGACGGCTTTGGGAAGGGAGGCTGATATGGGAGTGAGAGGTCAGTCTGAAGTGGAAGGATCATGGTAGGAAGACCCATGGCCACGTGTGAGGCTATTAGTGTTTGCCACAATATGTGGGGGTGGGGGTGGGCATGTAGAAGGAAGTTGGGTGATATCCAGCTCCTGGCCAGGTCATAGGGAGCAATTTGTATTTCATGGCTGTCCCACTTGTAATGAGCTTCTTCCACCTGGGTAGCTGGACATTTATCCCATAAACAGCCAGTGAAAGACAGGCCAGATCCCAACCAGTTCCTTGAGAACAGGAGGTGGGTACCAGTTACATTACCGAACAACCCTTGGTACAGGTCTAACCAACAGCACAGAGCACACAAATGTCTGACAAATACAATATCACCAGATGACGAAGCCCTAATGAAGCCTCTCCTGACCCCACGGTGGGTAACGGATTAGCCTTTATCTCATTCATTCACTCAATTTGACCTCATTTCAAAATACGTTTTGAGAACTCAAAATTGGCAATTAGGCTTTAGTCTTTAACATAGATTCTAAAGTTTATTCATGCTTCTGTTAATACGATTACAAAGCATTCTTTTATTTGTTTAAAGGAATTGACAAGACAGTATTTTGCTTTTAAACAATTACCAGTTATTGTTTTAGGTAAAAGGATCTGACAAACTTTAGTTGAGCTTTTATTTTGTTAAAAATCAAAACAGCAATGTCTATGAAACCGTTTTCCTTATAAGAAATTATTTTTTTTACCAGTGTTTTTCTGTAAAGGCTTCTATCAAGATAACAATAAGGGACTACTTGGGGTCTCCACTGAGCAGGCGGTATTACCAGTCTCTCATCTTCTGTTCCAAACATAAATATTTTGTGCTCCTAAAGAATATGCTCACAAAACTCAATCCCCATTAACTGGGAGCTTAATTTGCTTGTTACCAATGGTTTCAAAATGTTTAGGTTGCTTTGAGAAGTGACAGAACTATGCAAGTAACAATATACAACATCTAACCTTCGATTTCAAACATTTTTGTTGTATGTGATACATAATTAGGGGTACGAGTTTAAATTCTAGGTCCCCAATTTTTATATTATTTTCTCTTGTCCAAGTTGTATGTGTTTATTGTAGGAAAAAACTACTACATATAACAAGCAAAAAACAGCAAACCAAAACAAAAAACAGCATCCATCCCACCATGGTTACTGTTAGCTGTTTGGTGTGACTCTATCCCTACTTTACACATAAAACAAAATCAGGGCTGTTTTGGGACCAGTCTGAGCAAGGTCTTGCATCTGAGAGAAACATAAAAATTCCATAAAAGCCTGGAAAAAATAAGGTAAATATCAAAGGGTCTTGACAGAAGGGTCAAGGGGGACAGGCTGCACACCCCGTAGCACCCCTCAGGATCTTCTGCACTTAGGTAGCTGTCTTGTCTCACTCCCACACCATGTGGGAGTCTCACCTCCTATCTCTTCTCTCCCTGCCTCCTTCCTCCTCCTCATCCTCACTCTCTCCTCCAAAACTCCAGCCCACCATTCTCTCCTCCTCCCACCTGCTAGACCTATTTTTCTTTAATTAACTCCTTGCCTTTTCTTATATAAATCAATGAACTTACATTCTTCCAGTACTCCCTTCCTTCTATTATTTAAATAAGCATTTTTAAAAAGTTCCATTAATGCAAATAAAGAACACTCCTGAGAGTTCCGGTCAAGATGGAGGTGTAGATAGAAGAAACCCTTTGCTTCCTTGCACAACCAAAAGGAAGATAACAACCAATCTAAGATCAATGAACAACTAGAAGTACCAGAGAATCAAACTGTATGGAACTCCCACAACCAAGGAATTAAAGAAACAGTCAATCAGAACCACCAGACCAGTAAGACTACAGATGGAGAGAACCCACTGCAAGGCAGCTGATCGTGCAGGTGGGGCTGGTGGAGAGAACCTGCAGTGAGGTGGCACACCACGAGGGCAGGGCTGGCTGAATGCAAAACTGAGACTCAGAGCTGACTGTGGACTATGGTGGTTGCCACGGAGGGAGAAACTCCCAGTTTCACATGAGAGTCAGTTGGAAGTGGGCTAGAGCCAAATAGGGGAGCTGTGTTGTTCCTTCTCTGTCCCCTCCTCCCAGGCGCCACTACAGTGCAGCAAGGAGGGTTGCCCTGCCCTGGTGAATACCTAAGGCCCTGTCCCCTTACAACTTAACAGGTGCCCCAAGACATACAAATATGGCCCACATAAGAAAACAAAGCAAAACCCCAGAAAGAGAGCTAAGTGAGGAGGAGACTGTCAAGACCGCCAACCTATCTGATGGAGAACTTAAAGTCCTGGTAATCAAAATGCTCACAGAACTGACTGAGCTTGGTTGAAAAATGAAAGAACAAATGAAAGATACCCAAAGTGAGATAAAGCAGAATGTTCAGAGAACCAACAGTAACAGGAAGGAAACCAGGTCCCAAAGCAATGATTTAGAATAAAAGGAAAAAATAAACATCCATCAAAATGAAGAAACAAGAATTCAAAAAGGTTAAGACACTCTTACAAACCTCTGGGACAACCTGAAATGTTCCAATATCTGAATTATAGGGGTGCCAGAAGGAGAAGAGGAAGAGCAAGAATGCAAACTAATTTGAACAAATAATGAAGGAAAACTTCCCCAATCTGGTGAAGGAAATAGATTTCCAGGATGTCCAGGAAGCCCAGAGAGTCCCCAGAAAGTTAGACCCAAGGAGGAACACACCAAGGCACATCATCATTAAGTTACCCAAGATGAAAGATAAGGAGAGAATCTTCAAAGCAGCAAGAGAAAAGGAGACAGTTACCTACAAAGGAGGTCCCATAAGACTATTGGCTGACTTCTCAAAAGAAACCTTGCAGACAAGAAGGGACTGGAAAGAAGCATTCCAAGTCATGAAGGGCAAGGACCTGCATCCAAGAATACTCTATCCAGCAAAGCTATCATTTAGAATGGAAGGGCAGATAAAGTGCTTCTCAGATAAGGTCAAGTTAAAGGACTTTATCATCACTAAGCCATTATTATATGAAATGTTAAAGGGACTTATCCAAGAAAAAGAAGATAAAAAATATGAACAGTAAAATGACAACAAACTCACAACTATTAACAAATGAACCTAAAAAAAAGAAAGAAAGAAAAACAACAAAAACAAAAACTAAGCCAACAACTAGAACAGAATCAGAATCAGAGAAATGGAGATCACATGGAGGGATTTCTGTGGGGAAGGGGAAGGGAGGACAAGGGGGGAAAGATACAGGGAAGAAGAAGCATACTTAGCAGGCATAAAACAGATGGGGAGAGGTAAAAGATGGTATAGGAAACAGAGGACTCAAAGAACTTACATGTACAACCCATGGGCATGAACTAAGGGGGGATGGACATGAACTAAGTGGGAGATGCTGGAGGGTTGGCGGAGGGGGGATGAAG